>OY856410.1:169111906-169141906 GCA_963693085.1 Alisma plantago-aquatica
TGTTGGCATCTCGATGTCCATTACACATTTTCGCAAGAGATACTAGGACCATGCTGAAACCGACAATCTAGCAATTGACCCATGAATCTGTCCTGACACTTCTCCCATCCATGGTCGTGTTAGCCGTCCCACAGCAACCACAAGGTCTTCGTCTGCAAGTTGTTATTGTAGGTGAAGCGGATGCAATTACTATTGAACCAAATATTGATGGACCATCTCCCACGAACCCTCTTGGTAAGGAGAAACTCTACACCGTCTCCACCCTAAAGTGACTAGAGCTTACAATTGCAACAACCCCTCCACGTCGACGCTAACGCCATTGAAGGGTGTGCGTTATACTAAAACATTTGATGATGCCATCATCACCATAGCAGTTGGTCCCATCCTTGACGATGCGGCTGCAGATGAGGTCTAGATCAACTGTAATAGAAACAGTAGAAAGATCCTGCTGTTGGAGGAGAAATCGTACAAGAAAAAGTGGCTTAAGGAATTCCTAATAGCAGAAAGCAAAAACAACCTACCATGAACTGTATCCTTAGTTGCTGGAGACTACCACTATTGATTTTACTACGTACAAGAATAACATCAATGTCTCAGTAGGTAAGTGGAGTGAATTAAACTAATGTACGAAGGAGAGTTTCATTTTTCTTCATTCTGCATATCTTCATTTTAAGAGGGGAGACACCCGTCTACTTAATTTAACCATTCATTTGCAGCTAAAATTGTTAAAGTTGGCCCAAATTTTATCTTCGTGTTCGTTGATCCTTGTATTATTGCTCTTAGTCTTTATACATTGTCATGGTTACTCTTTCAGTCTTATCTCACTTGTTTGTTTATTTGTACTTCCATTCAGCTAATGAAGCTTTCAGGGGCCGGAAATATCAACAACAACAAAAACCAATATTTGCCTTTCAAATACCATAATTGTTTTTGTCTTTACTCTTTTTTACAATCCCAGAAATCCACATAATTGTAGACATAAATATAAGGAAATGATGTTGCAAGGTGTGTTAAAGTGGTCAACATATTTATATTTATTTTATCGGTCTATGATCTACCAATGAGAGATAATATTATTTTTATCAATGCTGAAGATTTCATCAGAGTTTATGTGATATCATGTTTTGTGCTCATCATTTATCTTCATCGATGGTAAATGTTAGCTATGCTGTCATAGCAAAATTTGTTCTCATTATTATGATCATATAATTTTTTTTCATTTTGTTCAAATTTGTTTTTATTATACATATCTTTTATGAGCACAAGTTAGATGCATATCTTTAAGATGCCATCAATTAATAGACATCATGGTTCACACTAAGCACATGCTATAAGTAGTCATTGGTCGAAGGAGTAGCTCTATCAGTCCACCGACTATCCACTATATAAATCTATATTACTACAAAAAGAAGAAATTCTTCCAACTAATTATAAACACATCATTTTACCCTTCTTAGCAATCAAAAAACTTAATTTTGAAACATTACTCTCTCCTTAACTCACCCTCATCTCACTTTTTTTCCATATATTATTATGTTTTTATTGTCCTTTTTCTCGCACCTCTCACGAATAAATATCCCACTTGCAATTGCTCAACACCTTCCTTCAGACATAACATTAATGGTACCTACTTTTTTTTAAAAGAAACCACATCCTCACCACACCCACTTGCTCGATATTCCCACTCTCTCTCCCCTTAAATTAATTCACTCAACCATTTCCCCACTATTATTATCTCTCTTATAACACACGTAAAAATCTTCTCAAAGTCATGTTCTCTTTCTTTTTAGAGTTACTTTTCTTTCCGTATGATTCTATCACAATGATTTTGCAACGCCCTTCCCCCACCCTGCCCCTCTATTTTCATCTCTCATTATAATTATGCATAATTTTCTCTCAAACTTCCTATTTTTTCTCTTGCCACTACCCGATTCCATCAAATGTTGTTATCCCAAGTTCATATAAAATAATAATGTACCCACTATGTTATGTCCAAAAAAAAACATGGTGGATCAAACAAACACGGAAACATTCTATTTATATACTACAAAGAGTAACTTTATCGAACAAATTATCATCATTTTCTTCTATTTGTCTTTGATACCTTTAGTGTTTTAGCTAATAATTTAATTTCCTCTTAATGTGCATCCAACATATCACGAATAGCAATGTAATAATGCCATAATCTACATCTCCAAATTTTGTTGTTGAATCTTTTGGTTTTGCCAATAAAAAAAGATTGACAGCCTAATCTATAGCTCATGCCTTTACGAAGACATTTCCTTAGATATTTCTTATGGGTTTTTTGTAGAAAATATAAAACCAATCAAGTTGTAGAAATCTTAATATGCTATTAGATTTAGCTTCTCTCTTTTTGAACATTTTTTTCAATCATTTGTTAGCTTTTTCACTCAATTTCTCAAACTTATCATTACTTTTCTCCCACAACTATTATATTCTAAGTTATTAAGAAATAATTAAACGCTATCATATATACTACTATAAAGGAACAATTTTTCACTAATTACTTCAATTTTAAAAATATTTTCTAAGTGTTTACCAAATAGGTTGAGAATTTTAAAATCAAACACCATCCTAAACTTTTTTCATCTCACTTTTTCACCAGTTCTTCTTTTTTTCTTATTTTTCTCTCACTCATTGTATGTCCCTTTATCTCCATGCATGGTAAACCATGTGCCACCCACATTCCATTGTGATAGAGATGTGACATATATTGTCAATCTTAATTGTAATTTGTAGTCATTTTTATCTCCAAATAGTTATTATTTTTTAATATCAATATATGTTTTCTTTCTACTATGCTTTATTTCCTTGTACATTTGTTATGACCAATTGATTTACAATGTGAAATTCTGAAAATAAGATGTTGATCGTGAAAAATAGTTAACTTTTTACACCCCTCTTTGGTAGTTTCACCCCTACAACATGGTATTTCTTAAATGATTCAGACTCATTCATAACTAATACTATAATAGAATTATTTTACTTTTATATAGATATAATTTTTAATAAAATGACAAGTGTTTACTTTCAATAATTTGAAGAAAAAAATATAATTTTATTTTTCAATTTCAGAAGTATCTAATATTTCTTTTACATTTTAAATGGACACGTGCATGTGCACGTGTGTGTTTACTAGTATACATCTATATATATATATATATATATATATATATATATATATATATATATATATATATATATAGATAGATAGATATAGATATACATATAGCCGGCAAGGGAATAGCCCGGTTGGCGAATTCCGATGGTCCCCAATGAAGGGACCTGGATTCGAAACCACACGGAGAAGCATCTCTTGATTTATCACCCTCCCGGGTGTCCGGCCTCCGCCACGGGTTATGGGAGAGGGGGGAGAAATCTTTATCTCTTAATCCCATATATATATATATATATATATATATATATATATATATATATATATATATATATATATATACACACACACACATATACATATATATACACATAGTAATGTACATGTATATATATGCATATATATTCATAAATGTATATACACTATATTTATATGCATATAAATTCGTACATTTGTGTATGTGTATATAAATGGAAAATGGAGGAGGCACGTGCTTACACGTGAGGATGGAAACAAGTCTTTTGTGCTTCATACTTAGTAAGTATGGTAATAGTAGATGAGCAAAAAATTTTGAACGACCACAATTCATTACTTCAATTGAGGTTCAAATCAACACTCTACTTTCAGAAACATGATTAAAACATAGCGTTGCTTATTCAAGTGGAAATCAATGTAATAAGGCTTTTTTTAGGTAATATTTATTATACAGAATTGAATCGTCAGAAGACTATCATATTGGTACTGGAAGAAACACCAACTATACCACACATTATTATGTCAATTAGAGTAGAAAACTAACACTCGATTCTTGTGATGGGAGTGGTCAAGGGTTGTGGCACAATAACCTCGTCATCTTCTCCTTGGACAACATATGTGAGGGGAGAAGTTTCCCTTTGTGGTGTGGTAAGGCCATATTTGGTAGTAACAACTTTGAGTTGTTCCACATGCTTGGGATTGGGTTCAGATTGGCCGGCTAATGTTCCAGAAGGAGGTTTTTGTTGAGCAAAGAGTCGGGAAAACTGAGCATCTATAGACTTCTGATGTGCTATTATGATTTTCTCTAAGGCAGAAATCCTATCATCAGTTATAGGAGTGGGGATATTCTGTTGAGGTGGTGGTAGAGGTTGATAAAGGTTTTGATATTGTTTTCACTGGTGAGGTCCATGGTTTTGGAGATTCCCCCTATAATCTCCTTGATTCATTGACTTGCATTGGCTGTTATAATTGTTGGGAAAACCTTGTGGTACACGAATGTCGACATCAGGATGAGGTGGTCTTTGTGGGGAGAAATTTGAGAGGACTTTTTTGCTCCTAAAGGATTTCCATATTTGAATCCTGGATGATTTCTAGCTTTGTTGGGTTTGTAATAAGCTTGACCCATGATACTATTGATGGAGTTTAAGTTTTCTACTAGCTGGACAACTTTTGGATACATAGGCATGTTGTATAGATATTGACATTAAAGGGTAGCATGATAATACCCTTGACATATCTAACACAGAGATTCAACAACCCTAACTTGTTGAGGTTTCCTCTCATAGGCATTGAAAGAAGATTCTAGGTGATCATGTTTCAAGGAAATCAGCTTAAGGGCTTCAATAATATTTTGAATGTCAGGATTTACCTCCGCCTTGGCTACCTTGAGGACTCCACCGGTTCCTCATCTTTCCTGAGTTTCATATGCAAATTTTACAACCTCCAAGAACTACTCAAGCTCTAGAACATGAAATTTCCTCCAATCGAGCAATCAAGAAATTTTTGGTGTCATCATCAACAACACGGTAAAATATCTCAATGTCTTGAGACTGGGAGGTCATGATGGGGGCAGTGACGTAGGAATTCCCTAAATCTTTCCGAAGATTCTCCTAAAGTTTCTCTAGGGACCATTAAAAATAGAAGGATTTGTCCCCTAATCTCATAGGTATGTGATGCATGCCATTCTGGCATTAATTATGGATAATCTTACCGTCTTGATTTCATAGATTTTCTTTATTAATCGAATGACATGTAATAAAATAACTTCTACCGATCTCTATCACAAATAAATTGTACTTTGATCCTCTCAATATTTTTTTTTAATTCTAATAATATTTTTCTCAATTTTCAGGAATGAATGAAGATAAGAAGAGATGAAGGTAGGAGGCAATTCAGTTTCCTGCAGTGCTGACTTAAATGCATACCTTCCACAAAAATTGACATAACTCTCACATCCCAAGGAAGAATTTAATGTTCAAATATGATTTGGAAAGATAATTCAAAGTCCTACATAAAAATCATATTTTTAGTCGCACTTTAAATTATCTGGACAGCGGAAATCTGCTTGATATCGCAGCTGCGAGAATCTGCATTAAAGAAAGACGATCAAGGGTTTGTTGACTAGATCTAAAAATTCAAACTGATGGTTCCCCCTCCTTTTTCCCCCCTCGTTTGAGGGAATCCTACCCTCTCCTTCTCCTATAAAAGGAGGGGGTGGGTTCTCCATCTTTTGGCATCTCGGGTTTTCTCTTGTATTAGCATTCTGGAGCAATCTTCTTGTATTCTTCTAGTTTTGAAATAAAGTAGCCTTGCAATTTTGTTATATGTTATTCTGTTATTCCGTTGTGTTTTAGATCTAGTATTTTCTTTTCTCCTCCTCCCCTCTCTTGAGCAATCGAGCAAGGTAGAGAGAGGCATCCATCTTCATTGTCTCTAATCGAGGATCAGTAGTCATAAGACTCGAAAATGGCTAGATCACTTCCTCCCTCTGTCTCTCTTTTCTCCTTCTCCATGAGTGAGTAGTTCTTTATTGAGGAAAGGGAAATAACCCCTTATCCATGGATTTATCGAATTTTCCTTAAAAAATGATTCTAGATGGCTTTTGGGTTTGATAACTAATTGAACTATCAAAGTAATTAATTGATTTGATCAAAAGTTAATCTGGATGAATATGACCGTGGAAGTTCAGATTTAGAACAACAAACCGAATCGCATAGGAGTTTTAAAACGACCATGGATCTTATTCTTTTAGGATCATGAACTAAGAAGCATGACCACTAGGACCAATGGGCTCATGTGGAGTCCATCTTTAGTGGATTTTTATTAATTCACTTGTCTTCATCGAATCCATCATTTTTAAAGGATTAGTTTGTTTTGCCTAGGCTAAGGTGGTGAAAACCCTTAAAGCCTCTATTCTCATCTCTTGATCTAACCATCACTTGCCTTTGCTTTCTTTAATCTACAATATTTTCATTCATAATAGTTTTTCTTGTGCTAACATCAATCTTAATTTTCCTTGTGACATGGCAAATTTACATTCTTGTTAAGTGCATTTCCATTCTTATAAGATTTTCTTTAGTGTTAATCACCAACCCACAAAACTCGACTTTTACTTTCTGTTAAAAATCTGAAAAATACCAAAAACAAATAATAAGTTCTTCAAACAATTGGGATAAAAAGAAACAATCTTAAAAAGTTGTCTTGTGGGGATCGACCTTTTCTATACTAGCCTTAATCAGAAAGTTGAAAAATATTAAACTCTAGGATAATTATCTTAGTAATTGTAAGTGCTAAATGACACATTAACAATATGGGAAGGAGCGAAGCATTTATCCAAAAAATTTGTTTGAAGTGCTTCCCAAGTGTTGATGGGGTTTTCACTCACCAGGGAATTATACCAACTATTGGCTGGCCCTGAGAGAGAGTATTTGAAAATCCTAAGTCTAATGGAATCTTCAGAGACACCTGGGATCTTGGTAAAGGAACTAAGGTTGGTGAATCATTGGAGGTGATCTAGACAAGTTTCACCCTTGTTCCCAAAAAAAGGGTTGGCTTGGAGCATGGTGATCCATTGCGTACATATCTCAATTTGGGGGGGAGTAATCACGGGTGGCACAACTGGGTGTTGTGCATATCTGGTTTTTTTAGTGGAAAAATCATTTAATTTTTTTGTCTCTTGGCCTCCCTTTGAGTGGCTTCTACGGCCTCATTCTTAGCGATATTCAACCATCATAAGTTCTCTTAGCTGCACACAAATTGGCTTCTTAGGTCGCATATTCAACCATCATAAGTTCTCTTTGAGCACCAAGTGCCTGCTCAATCCTAGGAGCAACTTCCTCTTCATCCATCCTAAGTTTATTTTGTCAATTTAAGCAATGAAAAGTTCTCTCCGGTTCGGGATAAAAAATTAGCGGTGTAGAATCGTTTGATGGCCGACGCATGTACAATTATATAGATATAATCGAGTGAGAAAAAAGTACTACCGGAATGGAAACTCAACAGATAGAGGAGATAGCACTTCTAGAAATTTACTCAAAAGGTATAGAAAAATATTAAAAAAATTCAAAAAATTTATTAGGGTTTGAGAAAACGATCTGTTGTCCCCTACAACAATGCAAAAATTGATACACACTTTTTGTACACCAATTCACCAAAATAATTATCCTAGAGTTAATCCTTTTTTTACATTCAAGTTAATTCTAGTATAGAAGGGTCAATCCCAAAGGACAATATTTTTAAGATTCATTTTCTTTTAATCCCAATTATTTTGAAATTATTTCCTTTTTTTGCTATTTTTGAAATATTAACTAAAAGTAAATTATAATTTTGAGGGTGGCTGATTAAACTAATGCAATAGCTAAAGTGCAAGAATAAAAAAAGATTAGACTGACAAGAAAATGGAAAGATTAAACTAAGCAAGAAAAATAAAGAAAGAAGATGGTTAGCACAAAATAAAAGATCATCTAAGAACAAAAAAAATATTGCAAGAATTTAAAAGGATGGTGAGTTGAACAAACACTAGAAGAACAATTTACCATCGACTTTGTCACAGTTTGCCAGCCAAAAGATGTAGGAAAATGTCAATACTATCGACTTTGACGTCGATGGTATCGAGACACCTTCAGGTTGCTGGCGAAGAAGCAGTCGATAGTATCGACCCCAAGTCGATACCATCGACGCATGAAGGCTATAGCGACACAAAAGGACAAAACCGTCGCTACAGGGTAGTCGATACCATCGACCCAAGTCGATGGTATCAACACCACATCAGACACTCAGACGAAAAGAAAGAAGGGCTGCCGCTACCAAACTGGGTCGATATCATCGACCCGCGTCGATGGTATCGACACCGGCAGATATGCGTTTGATTCAGATTGATCCCAATCGGACGACCGTGGTTAATTAGGGACCTAATGAGGGAGGTATACCTAATGACGGCCGTCCAGACGTGAGCATCTCATGAGCCATTGCACAAGTACCGAGGAGCGGTAGAGAGGAGAATGGAGGCTAGAAGCTCATACTTGTTGATCCGGAGGCCGAAGGAGACAGATTCCACCACCGAAAGGAAGTAGAGCATGCATTCTACACCAAGGATCAACCGGTTCTTCTCCGTTCAGGGGTTTTCCCTTTCATTCCACATTTTCACATGTTTTCCCCTATTTCTACCATGTACTTGTGTGAGATGAACATGCGGGGCTAATCCCCTTCGTCTTTAGGATCGGGAGTAGCCCGGGAATTCATTGTATGACAGTTTTATAATAGTAATTCATATTTTATCTCTTAAATCTGTGGTATAGTTTCGTTTTCTCCATATATTGTTATGCTTGATCACCATAATAATAACCTAATGCCCTTAATCACTTTGAAAGAAGGATTAACGGCTTAAAAGAGACAAAACCTACATTAATCGATAAATCCCTTGACCAAGGTGGTGTAAAATTAATGGTGGAAACTGAGAGATCGTTTATAATGCACCTAGTTTAGGGTATAGGTTACTACGACGGTGGAACCGACCTAAACATAGGTAGTGAATTGCACCACGACAGTGGGTAATTCTGTTTTCAGGCCACTACCCGGATAGAGAGATAAAATTGAGGCATTATATAAAATCTAATACAATGAAAACCCGCGGTGAAACCGCAATCCTAAAGATACCCTTTTGAATTGGTTAAATTAACATTTAATCGATTGTTTGTTTTATTTTATTGTTATTTTCTTCTATTTTTAACAACAACTCCCAACTTGTTATTCAGCTTAGCTGATCGCGAGTAGTTAGTAGGAGTCTCTGACGATTGCACGTATCCCTGAGTTCGACTCGGGCCTCACAAAGGCCTGTACTACTCGACGCATTCACTTGCGTTTATACGCACGGTAAAATCACGTCAAGTTTTTGGTGCTGTTGCCGGGGATACGGCAATTTGTTGGCACTTCGAGTGCTGTGAGCGGCCACTCTAGGCCACCTTTTTATTTTTTTTATAATTTCACAAAAAATTTTAGTCTATTTTCTAAGTATTTGAATCGTTAAGCACCGTACTAAATTGAATCTTTCTATTTTCAGGTACTGTGCATGGTGCAAACGCAGAGTACTGACTATGCAAATCGCGCACCAGAGGTCCCGCTACTTACAGGACCTGAGGACGAGGATGGGTACAATCAAGATTTTCTAGAAGATATAGATTCTGAACCCGAGGAACAAGAAGAAATGGAGGACGAGCCACAGACTATATGGGAGAAGATAAAGGCTTCTTCCGCATCCGCATCAAAAGGGCCTATAAAGAAGCAGGCAATCAACATACCTACATATAAGATTGATCCGACATTGATAAATCTGGTAAAGTCGAATGCTTTTCATGGACTTAAGAATGAGGATCCTGTCGCTCACATCAGCCAATTTGTTGAGAACTGTGACATGGTAAAAATTGATAGGTTTCTACAGGATGCACTGTATCTCAAGCTTTTCCCGAGTTCATTGGCGGGAGCGGCACGAGAGTGGTTACACAATTTAGATGATGAGTTCGTGGAATCCTGGGACCATATGGTGGAGGTCTTCTTTGATAGGTTCTTCCCTCATGAGAAGACTAACAACATGATCCGGAAGATTCATAATTTCACCCAACAGGCCGGTGAGACATATTCTCAGACTTGGGAGAGATTTCAGGTCATGCTGAGGAGGTGCCCGCATCACGGGCTGGATAAAGAAACACAGGTAAAGATCTTCTATTTTGCTCCCTCCGAGCACGATAGGAGCAACCTTGATTCAGTCGGGTCAGGATTCTTTTTGAATAACACGGACACTAGGTGTTGGGAAATATTAAAGAACATGGCTAGGAAACAGTCATGGGGTGAAAGAGGAGCCGTGGAGCAGGTCCGAGCGGTAGGAGAGTCCAAGGCAATAAAAGAACTGAATGAGAAGATGGATCTTCTCGCAAAGAAATTGCTTGCAAAGGAGGACAATGAGTTAGAGGATGATGCTCAAGTAAAATTTATGAGGCAGCAGCCCGGTTATAGGAACAATGACTATTCATGGAGAAAAGACAAGAAGTTTTCCTGGAAAGATCCTAACAACTTTCTGCAGGATCCGGATGCTAAACCCCAACCTGCTGTAGAGGACAAGAGCACAGAGCTGCTCAATCAAGTCATAAAACAAAACCAAGAACTCATGGCTACTTTTGTCCAGCAAATAAAGCAACAAGGAGAGTTCATGAATCAGTTCGGGCAAACATTGCAGAGCCATGGGGCTCAAATGAGGACCATTGAGACATCCATGGCACAAATGGCAGCCGAGATCACTGGCTTGAAGAAACTGGCACATCCAGGTTTTCCGGGGAATACTAATGTTCCCGGGGGAAACCAACAAGCAAAAGCGATTCTGCTTAGAAGCGGCAAGAAGGTGTTGAATCCAAGAGCTGAAGAAACAAGCACACCACAAGCTGAAGCAGGAGGTGAAACCAATGAGGAGCAGCCCGCACCAGTCACAGGGCAGGTTGAAGACATATCCGTGGATGATACTGAAGATCATGTTGTAGAGGAGGAACCTCAGAAAAAGACGCCTTATGTGCCACCTCATCAAAGGGCACAAGTTGTTCTGGTCCCGTACCCAAATAGTGCTAAGGCAAGGAAGGTAGATGCACAGTTCAAGAAGTTCTTGGACAGTTTTAGGAAGCTTTCAGTCAATATCCGTTTACTGGAAGCCATTGAGCAAATTCCTTCATATGGGAAGTTTCTAAAGGATGTCATTACTAAGAAGAGGAAAATTCCGGATACAGAGGTCGTCGTGTTAAAGGAGCAAGTGAGTGCCTTTATCATGGGCACTTTTCCACCAAAGAGACAAGATCCATGGTGCTTTAACATTTCTTGTTATATTGGGAAGGTTAAATTCGGTGAAGCACTATGTGACTCAGGGGCAAGCATCAACTTGATGCCCCTTTCGACATTCAAAAAGCTGGGATTGAAGGAGTCACGACCAAGCAATATGACGATTCAATTGGCAGACAACTCTGTGGTGAAGCCTTATGGAATATGTGAAGATGTCTTAGTAAAGGTGGATAGGTTTGTCTTTCCGGCTGATTTTGTGGTTATGGAGATGTAGGATGAACATGGCAATGAGTTGTTACTTGGACGCCCTTTCCAAGCTACAGCCGACATGATCTTAGAGATGGGGAGAGGTCGTTTGACCTTGGGCATAGCCGATGACCGCTTTGAGATGGTCATGCCTTCTAGTACTGCGTCATCTAAAGAAAAGGAACAATGTAATATGGTGAAGCATCTGGATTGTAATATTTCTCTCTGCCTTGGAAAGCCATTTCTGGACATGGCTCATGTGATGAGCAAGGTGGACAATGGAACTTTGGCTGTGGATATCATGGAGCAGACCAAAGTAGTCTCTTTGTGCAAAGCTGTGGGATTTCCTAATGATGATAATGAGGACAATCCACTTTCTTTGGAGGATGATATGATTGCTATTTCTGTTTCTGATGCACACCCGGAATTACCGTTGGAGGCTTGCTTGTTAAATATTACATATGATTGGATGCAGAGAAAATCACTCAAGGAGTGCGCTAAAATGCTTCAGATGCTTCCATGCTTCTATGCGAAGCATTATGAAGATTTAGGTGAACTCCCCCCGCCGCTTCAATCATCTCTGATCAGCCCCCCAGAGTTGGAATTAAAACCACTGCCCCCGCATCTCAAATATGTCTTTCTAGCTGAGGAAGACAAGTTACCGATGATCATTTCTGCGTATTTGAGTACAGATGAGGAGGAAAAATTGTTGCTAGTGCTTAAGAACCACCGAGGAGCTTTTGGGTGGTCTGTTGCAGATATTAATGGAATTTCCCCTACTCTATGTCAGCACAAGATTCGGCTCGAGGAGGGAGCCAAGCCCGTGATTCAACCTCAACGACGCCTGAATCCAAGCATGATGGAGGTTGTGAAGAAAGAGGTCATTAAGCTTCTTGCTACAGGTATTATCTACGCCATATCAGACTCGACATGGGTGAGTCCCACATAGGTAGTCCCTAAGAAGGGGGGAATTACTGTCACACAAAATATGTTAAATGAACCTGTCACCACCCGATTGGTAACCGGGTGGCAAGTTTGTATTGATTACCGCCGTTTGAATGCCGCCACGCTTAAGGATCACTTTCCTTTACCTTTCATTGATCAAATCTTAGAGCGTCTTGCCGGTCGATCACACTTTTGTTTTCTAGACGGGTACTCGGGGTACAACCAGATCTCGATTGATCCTTTGGATCAAGAGAAATCTATGTTCACTTGTCCCTATGGGACTTTTGCTTACCGCCGAATGCCGTTTGGTTTATGAAATGCACCGGCGACGTTTCAGCGCTGTATGCTCACCATATTTTCTGACATGGTAGAGCGCTGTCTCGAGGTTTTTATGGATGACTTTTCGGTGTATGGTGCATCGTTTGATGAATGTCTTTATAATCTGGACAAAGTTTTACAGCGTTGTGAGGACACACATTTGGTCCTCAACTGGGAGAAATGTCACATGATGGTGACTGAGGGGATAGTGCTAGGACACAAGGTGTCTAGCAAAGGTTTAGAGGTGGATCCGGTCAAAATTGAGGTCATTTCCAAGTTGCCCCCACCAAATTCTGTAAAAGGGGTAAGAAGTTTTCTGGGACACGCCGGGTTCTATCGGCGATTTATAAAAGATTTTTCTAAAATTGCAAAACCTCTATCCGAGCTTTTGGAAAGACGTTGTTTTCAATTTCAATGATAAGTGTCTACATGCGTTCGACATTTTGAAAGAAAAATTGATTTCTGTACCGGTTGTTCAAATGTCGGACTGGACAAAACCGTTCGAACTAATGTGTGACGCATCAGACTTTGCGGTAGGAGCTGTATTGGGGCAGTGGGTGGACAATAAGCCCGTCGTGATTTTCTACGCTTCAAAGACTTTGAATGACGCCCAACTAAATTACACAACTACTGAAAAAGAATTACTCGCTGTTGTGTTCGCTTTTGAAAAATTCTGGCAGTATTTAGTTGGTTCTAAAGTAGTTGTATGGACCGACCATGCCGCAATTAAATACTTAATGGAGAAAAAAGACGCAAAGCCTAGACTCATTAGGTGGATTTTGCTCTTACAGGAATTTGACATTGAAATCAAAGATAAATCTGGGATTGAAAATGTAGTGGCTGATGATTTGTCTAGGTTAGAAAGGGTGGATGAAAAAGATTTACATATACCCATAACCGAGACGTCTCCGAATGAACAGATTTTGAAAATTACTTCTCAGGATCCTTGGTTTGCAGAGATTGTAAACTATTTGTCTTGCGGGATCATCCCAGAAGATTGGTCATATCAGGAGAAGAAAAGATTTTTCCATTCTTTGAGATATTATTTTTGGGATGATCCAATTCTTCTTAAGCAATGCAGGGACAGTATCTTGCGCAGGTGTGTGCTTGAGGTGGAGTACGAGAGCGTTCTCCGTCATTGCCACGCATCACCTACGGGAGGACACCACGCCAGCTCGCGCACGACAGCTAAGGTTTTGGAAAGCAGCCTCTATTGGCCAACTTTGTTTCGAGATGCCTACGAGTTTGTGAGGCAATGTGATTCTTGCCAAAGAGCAGGTAATATCTCAAAGCGATAGGAGATGCCCCTGAATGTGTTTCAGGAAGTGGGGGTATTTGATTTGTGGGGCATAGATTTCATGGGACCCTTTGTGTCCTCAAACTCAAATTTATATATTTTGTTAGCAGTTGATTATGTGTCGAAGTGGGTGGAAGCAATCCCCACAAGGACTAACGATTCCAATGTAGTGTGCAGGTTCGTGAAAGAAAACATTTTCTGCAGGTTTGGGGTACCTTGGATGATAATCAGTGATGGGGGTACACATTTTAGGAATCAAAAGTTCTCGACTTTATTGAAGAAATATGGGGTCAAGCACAACATAGGTACCCCATATCACCCACAGACCCAAGGGCAGGTGGAGGTCTCCAATCACGAAATTAAAACGATTTTGGAGCGTACGGTGGCATCCACGAGGAAGAACTGGGGTGCCCTATTACCGGATGCATTGTGGGCTTACAGGACGGCTTACAAAACACCTATAGGCACCATGCCTTTTGGTTTGGCGTATGGCCGGGCTTGTCACCTACCGGTAGAGTTGGAGCACAAGGCGCATTGGGCGCTAAGAAGGCTAAATCTGAGTTACAATGAAGTGGGGAGGAAGAGACTGCTAGAATTGAACGAGTTGGACGAGCTACGAATGACGGCATATGAGAACCAACAGATATACAAGGAGCGCACAAAGCTGATCCACGACCGCCACATCTAGTTGCGCACGTTCAAGAGAGGAGATAGTGTTTTGTTGTTCAACTCACGACTCAAGTTACATCCCGAGAAGCTAAAATCCCAGTGGAGTGGACCGTTCGTGGTAGAGGAGGTCAAACCACACGGTGCTATTTTAGTGCGTGATTGTGATACCACGTTCTTGGTAAATGGACAAAGGTTTAAGCTCTATTTTGGTGAGAACTACAAGAGAAAGGTGAATGAGGTCAAACTCATTTCCGTTCCGGATGCATGATGTGCCCAAAAGTTATCTAGCCTAAGACGTTAAATAAGGGCGCTTGTTGGGAGGCAACCCAACCATTGGTACCTTAGTTTTGTTCACTTACATTCGTAGTTTAATTTGTTTTTACTTAGCTTTTCATGTAAAAAAGATACCGTGATCGTTTTGTTAATTGTGCAGGTGGAGGCAGAGT
This sequence comes from Alisma plantago-aquatica, assembly GCA_963693085.1. Lineage (NCBI taxonomy): Eukaryota > Viridiplantae > Streptophyta > Magnoliopsida > Alismatales > Alismataceae > Alisma > Alisma plantago-aquatica. The sequence goes on from OY856410.1 coordinate 169,127,034, forward strand.
CGATACCATCGACACACTGGTCGATGGTATCGACCATGGAACAGGTAGACGACTGCAGATTTCGCACTGCGTCGATACCATCGACGGCCTCGTCGATGGTATCGACGGATCCACAGGCAGTTCGAAAAATCAAGGTCGATGGTATCAACATGCTAGTCGATACCATCGAGATCTCTGGAGATTTACAGACAAAATCGACTCAGAAAAGTCGATACCATCGACGGCCTCGTCGATGGTATCGACACGGTTACAGGTTGAGGCGCAAAGCGGAGGTGTTGCAACAAAGGCAAGTCGATACCATCGACCCTCGTCGATGGTATCGACCATCCACATCACCAATCTGTGCAAACAAATCAATGGCAATCGCGGCTTCCACGTCATTGATCCTGGTGCAGCGTCGATACCATCGACCCATGTCGATGGTATCGACACGTCAGCGATCCGGGTTTCAAGATCCATCCATCGACGACCGTCGATACTCGCGATGGGGGTGGATAGCATCGACTAGTGTCAATACCATCGACTCGCATCGATGGTATCGACGGGTCAACAGTAGCGCCGACCAAGTCTATATAAGGAGATTCATTACATCATTTGACATCACACCTTCAGAGTGATCTTCTTCCTTTGCGCCGAGCATTCCCCTGAGCCATCCAAGCACTTCGACGAGCATCACTGAGCGAAGGTCTTCATCGAGCGGAGATCCGATTCCCCAATCTTCACCGAGCTCTCATTCTCTAATCCCTTTTCTCGTCACCAACATGGTGCATACAACCGGAGCTTCTTCCTCATGCGCAACTCCACCGGAATTTGTGCCACCGCCGCCAGGATCGGTCGCACGTCCCCGACTCATCCATCCTTCCTCGGAGGTCCGAAAGATCTACGAGGAGATCATGCGGAGGAAGATCGAGCCTACCCAGTATGTGGACCGGGAGATGATCCGAGATCTCAGATTCGAGGCCAACTTGGCCTATGTTCTTAACGGGCAGGCCCGTCACACACCAATAAGGCATGGCAAACTGGAATTTCATCAAGATGGCCAGCCATTCTTTGGTGACTGGACGATGTACAAAGAACTGGTAGCAGAGTTCATGGCATCGTTGGACGTCTGCGTCGTTCCCAACGACATCAATGATATCGACCGCGAGTGGATCCAGGGCCGGGTGTCTTTCCGACTGTACAACCACGACTACGTCCTCACGTTGAAGCAGTTCAACATGATTTTCAACTGGAACCATTCGCAGTACGACTACCGACGGCCGGACCACCGCACCGATTATGACGCAATCTTCGCCGAGCTGGTGACGGTGCTGCCGGGGAAGTCGGTGAGCTACCACAATGCAGCGGTAGCTGACTTTGAGCACCCCTTCATCCGGGTCTTGCACCGGATGCTTAGTTCCACAATTTTTGCTCGGGGTGATCTGGCCCTTAGCAAATTTCAGGGGTCAAATCTTTTCTTTCTATACAAACTCCTGAAGAAACAAGAATGCAAGTGGGGTGCATTCTTTCTACAACGCGTTTTGGATGTGAAGAGGAGTACGAGGAAAGTGCCGATTCACTTCGGTGGGCTCATCACCAAGCTGGCTTCTTACCTTGTCTTGAATTTCCAGACCCTCACTCCTCTATCTACTAGGAGCAAGGTAGACTTGCAACATTTACACAGGTCCAATATGTTGCTTGTCCGAGATGGCGTGGTATTTGCACATTGCCACATAAATCAAGAATATCAATAATGTTCTCTTCCCGATCCTGTCTTCAACATTGAGGGCGCACAACACTTCAGATGGCCAATCATAGCCATCGCAGACTCCGATGAAGAAGACGGCGACGACGGAAATGATGACGAGGCTGAGGAGGAAGAAGAGGCATACACACCTCTTCGAGCACGAGTTGCACCCCGGAAGCGCCCTAGGATGCATCCGGGTGCATCTTCATCATCACAGCCTATGCCGCCTCCCCCACAGCCCTCGCAACCAAGCGAGGATGCCTATTCCATGCAAGGCATGTACACTATGCTGCAAGATATCCACCAGACACAGCAGCAACATATGGGTATGTATGCCGATATTCAAAACACTACGAACCGGATACTGGACAACAAAAGGGCGATGTTTGAGAATGAACGTCTTCTCCTCGACAACCAACAACAGATACATAATCGGTTGCAATGGATGGAGATGCAGTAGGAGCCCTTCTACGATCATTATTGGAGCCAGAGTTACTTTGGAGGCTATCCACAACCTCCACCTAGGGCCCAGTTTGATCAAATCTTACAGGGGGAGTATCCTTCTTGGGACCCTACGGCTTCACAATACCCGCCTCCACCACCACAGGATGAGTGATCTGGTATCACTGTTCCAATCTTTAAGTTTGTTTTTGACTATGAGGCCATAGTCGAATTCAAGCTTAGGGGGGTAGTTGGAACAACTTTATCTTTTATTGTTTTTAGTTTTTAGCTTTATTACTTTTGTTCTTGTTATTTGTTTCTTGCAATTTTAGTTTTTGTAGGATCCACATGCTATCTAGTGTAATCGTGGATGTCAGAAAAGTTGTGTCATCTCATTAATAGTGCATGGGAAAATCAAGGGCAATTTAAATTTTTTTTGTGTGTTTGAAAAGCTTGTCTTGTTTAACCTTGGGCACATATCCTATGAAAATGATTGGTTTTGTCAACTCTGAAACAAAATTTCACAACCGTACTCCCAATGATTCATGAAAGTGGACGGAAATGGTTGTTTGAGCCTAAACTGACCAAATGGTAACGAGACTCTAATCGGATGTAAGAGAGAGAAACCTCTAAACTACTACACATGTCAGTAAGGAGGGACGCATAATATCTTTCTAAGGTTCAGTCATCTAGTCTTGTGATCGTTCCACTTCATTGTTTCCATAATCCACCCAAGAATTGGAAGTAGAGTACAATTTTAACTCTTTTTACTTGCATAGCATCTAGATAGGAGTTGCATTGCAATTGTTTATGCGTTCTGCATAAAAAGAAAGAAAAAAATTAGAATAGTGATACAGGCACATTACCCTTAGGTGCATGCCATGTAGTTGCACTCATACTTTTCATGCATGAAGTATATCATGTATCTCGATTTTTCTTTAATGGTGAATTAAATTGTTCCATACCTTCTAAATAGTGCAAATTTTTGAACATGAAGAAAATTAGCCCAATGTAGTTATCTTTAAGCAATCATGGATTTAACGGCTGAAAAAGAAGAAAGAAAAAGAAAAAAAAATCTGAAAAATATGCACAATGAAAAAAAAAGAGTTATTTAGAAGAAAGTAGAATAAGAAGGAGAAAGGAACATAATATCACCTGCAATTCAAGAAAATTGAGTACATGATGTTGCTTAATTAGATATCCATCTCATTTTGAGACCGATGGTTAATGCATGCATCATTCCACTTAGTCATAGACATTAGGGCATTTCTCATGTGCACTTGCATCATGTAGGACATTTTTGTATTATGCATGTTGAAACAATACAATACTTCCACTTTCTTCCATGGGCCACCTATCTTCATCCACCCGTTGCTCGGATTGGTAGGCCATCGTGAATTTCTCCTCACTAATGTATATCAGGAGAACTGCTTCCATGTATATGGTAGTTAGGGCGAGCAACGTAGTATAGGCGATCACAAGATGCACCAAGTCTGAACCGGCAAGTTTTATTATGTTAACTGCCTTATGTGATAGTGTTCATCGGTTTTGAGGTCAATTTATTTTATTGATGATTAATGTCACCTTTAGGGTAATTACCGTTCCGTGGTTAGAGAGGGCCGGTATGTGAATGTCCGGTGGGAGTCATATGGGATGTTGGTTGTGATGTGTTGTTTTTCAGTTGACATTGGGAATTCTATTCTCAGGATTATCTGCTCGAGGGGGAGCAATGTTCAAGCTTAGGGGAGTTTGATGCGATGATTTTGAGTCGCATTTGTAGACCTATTTCATATGTGTTTTATGCTTTTATTAGTCATTTTTATGGTTAATATCGCATAATTCATCTATTTTGGTCTTTGCTATCATTTTATGTCAAATCTCCTTTATTACATCGTTTTGAGCATTAATTGTCAAATTATTATTATTTGTGTGAATTGATGTGGTTTCATGTTTGAATTCCAGGAAAAATGAGTATTTGCTTCCATCGATACCATCGACTTTGTCACAGTTTGCCAGCCAAAAGATGTAGGAAAAAGTCGATACTATCGACTTTGACGTCGATGGTATCGAGACACCTTCAGGTTGCTGGCGAAGAAGAAGTCGATAGTATCAACCCCAAGTCGATACCATCGACGCATGAAGGCTACAGCGACACAAAAGGACAAAACCGTCTCTACAGGGTAGTCGATACCATCGACCCAAGTCGATGGTATCGACACCACATCAGGCACTCGGACGAAAAGAAAGAAGGGCTGCCGCTACCATACTGGGTCGATACCATCGACCCGCGTCGATGGTATCGACACCGACATATATGCATTTGATTCAGATTGATCCCAATCGGACGGCCGTGGTTAATTAGAGACCAAATGAGGGAGTTATACCTAATGACGGCCGCCCAGACGTGAGCATCTCATGAGCCATTGCACAAGTACCGAGGAGCGGTAGAGAGGAGAACGGAGGCTAGAAGCTCATACTTGTTGATCCGGAGGCTGAAGGAGATGGATTCCACCACCGAAAGGCGGTAGAGCACGCATTCTACACCAAGGATCAACCGGTTCTTCTCCGTTCAGGGGTTTTCCCTTTCATTCCACGTTTTTCACATGTTTTCCCCTATTTCTACCATGTACTTGTGTGAGATGAACATGCGGGGCTAATCCCCTTCGTCTTTAGGACCGGGACTAGCCCGAGAATTCATTGTATGACAGTTTTATAATAGTAATTCATATTTTATCTCTTAAATCCATGGTATAGTTTCGTTTTACCCATATATTGTTATGCTTGATCACCATAGTAATAACCTAATTCCCTTAATCACTTTGAAAGAAGGATTAACGGCTGAAAAGAGACGAAACCTACATTAATCGATAAATCCCTTGACCAAGGTGGTGTAAAATTAATGGTGGAAACTGAGAGATTGCTCATAATGCACCTAGTTTAGGGTATAGGTTACTACGACGGTGGAACCGACCTAAACATAGGTAGTGAATTGCACCACGACAGTGGGTAATTCTATTTTCAGGCCACTACCCGGATAGAGAGATAAAATTGTGGCATTATATAAAATCTAATACAATGAAAACCCGCGGTGAAACCGCAATCCTAAAGATACCCTTTTGAATTGGTTAAATTAACATTTAATCGATTGTTTGTTTTATTTTATTGTTATTTTCTTCTATTTTTAAAAACAACTCCCAACTTGTTATTCGGCTTAGCTGATCGCGAGTAGTTAGTAGGAGTCCCCGACGATTGCACATATCCCTGAGTTCGACTCGGGCCTCACAAAGGCCTGTACTACTCGACGCGTTCACTTGCGTTTATACGCACGGTAAAATCACATCATTCATCATCCTAATGGGGATTTTTCCATGGTTGCATCCAAATCCCCATTCAACTAGTTAATTATTTTAAATTCTAGATTCCATGGTCGCATCTAACAAAATTAAATTATGATAAAAATGAGAGATCACTTCATTTAAATAAGTGATTTACTAGACCAAAAGACGTTCATATAGATAAAAATCATATAGACTAAATATGAATCTACACAGTAGTCAAGGGGCTATTCCCCTTGCCTCGATAAGAAGACTACTTGCTACTCATGGTGAGAAAGGGAGAAACAAGGAGAAAAAGAAGATAAACCATTGACCACAAATCCGGGGTCTCTGAAGAGACCAAAGTGGTGGTCATTAAACGACTTAACATATTTATCTCCTGCTCTAATAAGAAAACACAAGAAAAAATAACCAGAAGAAAAAAGAGATTAGAAGAATCCAGATCCTGAAGAAAGGAACTAACTTTATTGCTTTGATTGTAAAGTTACACTAGAATGAAAAATTATAGAGTTTCATTATAGAACAAGTACAAAATTTGGGACACTTTTCTTAGTGGAGTCCCCCACCTTTTATAGGGGAAGGAGGGGTGGAAACCCTACATACAAAACTCTATAGAAGACTCCTGACCGGAGGCTGAAACTTTTTTGGATTTAATCAATAGAGGAAATAGTTGATTGCTTTTAATTATGTTGACCTTTTCCATTATTTTTATTGTGGATTTCCACAACAATTATTTCAAACGTCTTTATGGGCTAGTCATAAGGTTGACAATGGTCTGTGAAAATGTTTTTCCTATAGAATAATTCAATTCCCTTCCAACTCATAGTTTCCCATTAAATTCTGCATTGGGATGTGAGAGTTATGATAATTTTATGTGAGGTATATATTTAAATCAGACACTGCGAGAATTTGTACAATATATCTTCCAAGGAAAATTAGTCATAAAGTGATTGATCCATTTTGCTACAAAAAACCAACCAAATATAATTAAAACTCCAGACAAAGAGAAAAATCTAAAGTAATATAATTAATTACAAAACTAAGAAGATAAATAATGAAACAATTCTAAAAAGATATCTAAAAGATATAAATAAAAAGGACAAGGATAATAGATCTGATTTTGTTGATAGTTTGTGTTAAGTGTGAATCGAGACTCTCATCCTCCCTACCAAACCCAGGTGGTCTATTACGTGGGTTATTCAATTGATGGTAGTTTTTAGGAACATCTTTGTTATTGAAGGAGAAGACATGATCATCTGACCTCTTGAAGTTAATATAGGGGACATCTTCAATGTCTTCTTCTTGATCATCTTCTTTGGGTTGGATGTAGATGTAGTTCTCTTGTTACATCCCAATTTTCATAGACAATTAAAAATTAAAATGAACTTTTTATAAATAATAATAATTGAGGGGTTTTATTGCAAAAGAAATTAATGGTTGTCTTTATATGTAAATGGGATGAGAAAACTTAAAATAAAACTCAAATTAATATTTCACTTTCAAATATGCATTATGTATATCAATTAACTCATATTAATCCTATTTTCATTTTCTCTCTACTCCAAAGAGTTTTCTCAAAAAGGTATGATAGGTGGATGAAAAAGTTTCTGAATGAGTAATAAGCATTGAACTCAAAATTTGACTCAATGGGTCACAAAGGAATCTACTTCCCCAATTACCTAATGCATTATTACATTATATTCAAGTTAAATTACATTTATATCAAACTATTGTCATTACATGTGAACAATGGAAATCTAAGAGCATAGCAAGAATCTAGACCATTTATTGGACATGTGGTCCAAATTTGGGTTCATTTTGACCATATTTAACCATCCAAATGAATTAAATAAGTTGCCATATAATTTTGACTCAGATTTGAATACAAAATCATTTGATCCTACAATTAACCAAGTTCCAGTTACTTATGCATGTCACACACTTTTAGTTAAATCCCTTTCATATCTTACACACGATTCTACGACTAGTGTTTAATTTACTCGAGATTTGACAGTCAAGGAGTTGTCTCCTTCATTCGACGAATTCACATACAGGAAGTGTTACACAATGATTCTTCCCCTGTGATCCTTGCTCCCTCATAAATTCCTTTTTTATGAATTTTCTCTTCTAACGACTTTGCTTAGATCTCCAGATTCCATCAAGCCCTCATTCACCCTCTCTCTCACCATATAGGTGAAATGCCCATTTAGGGCTACTATCTTGTACTCTCCGCCATGGATGTGCAATCGCCACCTTGAAGCCCCTCCTTCCCTTTTTATGCATCTAGTAGAACCATGGGACCCGTAGGCTTCCTCTTCCTCATTCAATTTCACCGCCCGTGCTCCCATGTGTTGAGGCCTACTTGGTTTGGTTCTCCAACGATCAACACTTGGGCTTAGCCCCCTCCTCCTTTTTTGTGAAATTGAAGCACTGATAAGCATCAATAATCATCCCTCAACATTTTACAAAAATCTACTAGCTAGCCCTACTTTTTCTCCAGTCATCGTACCCTATAACCTCCTTGGAGGTCCTCACTGGCGGCTCACCTCTGTGGCTTCTCAGTCAACAAAAGGTGATGAAAATGCTTCATAGAAGCCCACCTTCATAACTGGATGGTTTTCCCTCCTTATTGAAGGCTTTTACATATGACATTGAAGTTCTTGAGCTTTTGACCTTACCCTGTTTCTGACCACAGAGTAGACACCCTCTTGCACTAATGACCATCACCAACCCTATTTGATGGGTCGTTAGGACCGAGGAGATGCAGTTAACCATCTCTAGTTATCACGTAATTGAGGTATGGACTTCACTCCCGAGTTTTGGTTGAAGGACGGAGCTTCATCCAAAGCCGTTTGTCATGGATTCACACATGAATAAAATAGGTCATTCAATGACCTTGGTGACCCTGGGTTTTTACTTGGGTTATTAATATTGAATGGAAAATATTGTAATTTCGACAAACATTTTGATTAATCACCGACGAGTTACAATTGATGTCTAAATGACAAGATTGCCCCCGCCTATTTAATTACATGTAATGTGCCCTAAGGTACATTATTACTTTTGCATTATATTTACATCAAATTAATCATTGATCTAAATTGATGTCACTATATGGTTTCCTAGATTCAAATTGGTCGATTTTATAATATTCATAGGAAATGATAGGACACTCAAAAAAATGCAAATAAATAGTCATTGGAAAGAGTTTTTTTGATAGGAAAACGATTTTATGATTTTCATACTATGATTTTCCTTTCTATTCTGATGTTTTATTAGAAACCATAGATTGACCCATGAAACCCTAATTATGTGCCACATATGATTAAGGTGATCTAGTCCAACATAGTTTTCCTAAGTCAATGATGTTGATTAGTGAACCTAACCCCAATGCACTGAGACCCTAATTCACCGTAATTCAACCTATGATCAATATAAGATATTGATTAATAATGATTATGAATAGGTACTTAGAGCCAAATCAAGTCAAGGGGATATTTGGCCTAGATTTGACTAAAGGATCAGGAAGACTTTCTTAGGATCTACATTAATCCAAGATAAACATGCTACTGGGCATAAATATTTATGGTTGATTATATGCTAAGTATAAGCAGACATTATGGTTTCAAGTTTAATGTTCTATAATTGTGCTTATTATATTAAATTGCATGATGATTTCTTTATGTTATGTCCTACGGTTAAAATATTCATTATGATTAAAGTTTAATATTTATGACTCATGAAATCAATGTAAAATTTCAAGAGGGATAAATCCCATCATGTTAAGAGATCATGTTAATTGGGAGTAATCCAATCATGCTAAGTTCAAGAATCATGTTAAAGATAATGTTAATGATCAAGTTAATTGGAGTTGAACTAGTATTTATATGCTCCCAAATCATGGACCTCAAGGGATCATTAAGGGCTTTCCTAGCATCAAGGGATTTCCTAGCTATCATGTTCTCTAAGGTTGCATTATAGAGGGATGCATACATCTACCATGTTAAAAATTATTCAAGAATGCTTATAGTTCATTCATGATAAGTTTTCTTACATGTCAAGTATATTTACTCCACTCATATTATTAAGTACCAATAACATTTACTGATGTATTCTTTTTCCTCTTTGTATGGTTGGGGATGTGACATCCCCAGGAGTTGGAGCAAGTAAGGACTCAAGTGGAGCAAGGAAAGGTTAGAAGACCTTCAAGAGCTAACTGTTGGGGTTCCATCCATACTAGGCAATCCTATCATGTTTACCTGTATAGTTTTCCATGTTTATAAATGTTTGACATGTTATAGAATTCAATTCTTGTTTCCTATTCAATGAACAATGTATGAATCTCAATGATGAATTATGTGTTTATTTGCTATGATTTCATAAATTTGACACCCCCTTCAAGATGAAATCTACTACTTAGTCATATTATATTTCAAAAGAAGGGGAGTTACATGTCTATTTCGTGTCCTCATTCTCTATGTGTAACACATTTCATTACCTTTTCAACTTTGTTTTTCCATTGTTTCTAGAATCCTTCAACTGCCTCACTTCTAAAGTGATCTTTAAAGTGTGACAAGTTATAACATTTAATGCTTAGATTTAGTGGTTTTCCCTTTAGAAGATACCTTTTTATTAGTTCTTCTACCATATTCCAAACTAGCTTGTAGGGTTTCCTAATTACTACCTAATCACTGCCTCCAACATCATTAAATGAAGTCCTTTTAGTAGAGACAAGACCACATTATACAGTTGTAACTAGAATTCCCTTGTCATAGTTGTGGTGAGGGCAACCCTTTCTGTATGCTTGGAATCTTTCACATACTTCATGCAAGTTTTAAATGGGCTTTTGTATGAAGCTGGTGATCTTGTTCCTATTTTTGAGAGTCTTCTTTACCGGATAGAATTTGGTAACTAAAGCGTCAACCAGAGGTGCCCCTCCATTGATGGTTTAATCAAGCAGAGCAAGGTACTAAGATAACACCTTGTTCCTTATATAGAAGTTCAATCCTTTGTAGTAGATAACTTCCTTCAACACCATGTTCATCTTGATCTTGTCATATGTGTTTTCAAAAGCATCAAGATGGTCTTAATGATTTTATTCTTGGGAGTTTCCTTTGAAAGTCTTATTTTAGACCTTATTGATGATTTTTGGCTCCAACTCAAAGTTTGGAGTGTTGAATCAAGGAACGATGATTAGACATCTGGATTCTTAGCCATGGTTGCATTCAACTCGAGAATAGAAGGGCCTCCATCATCTTCATCATCATTATTGTTATACTTTATTTCTCTAGTTTCTTGTTGCTATATCATGTCATATTTCTTCTCTATCTTTTTGGATGTCTTCATTTTCTTCATGGTGTTCATCATGATCCTCTTACTTATGATGCTCTTCATTATTATCAGAATCATGTTCCTGATGAGTGTCTTCCACCCTTAGGTTGGGGATGGCTACCCTATGAGGAGGCATGATCCTTTCATTTGGTAGTGTTTGTAATCTATTTCACTCAAACTTCCTAAAATAAGTTTCACATTCATGTTAGAAACTGGTTGTCTGATATTAGATATTTATAATGGCTAGAGTTAGTGGATTAAAATGTGTAGTCATGTCTATTACTAGACCTGAGACATAGGTATATGCTAAATAGACTCAAATTCATAACAATATTGGTTTCCCTTTTACCGAAAACGGTGCTAAAAAGTTGATCAGCCTAAGTCACACATCCAAAAAGGAGCAGATCTAGAGTAAACATACTTTTGGATTTATAAATGGATACTAAAGCCCCCCACAATAGCAATAATATGGTCGAATGTAGTAGCTCAGAGTGGAACCACAAGGGCAAGGGTGGAAAGTGTTAAGATCTTTAAAGTTTTATCCTATTTACACTAAACAAAGAGGTAAAGTAAGGATTGTATACCATATGGAACAAATGAAAGAGTAAAATAAAAGAACAAGATTTCCAAAAGATGAGGTAACAAGTATGGATAGGAAACTTGGATTGGGTTTCACCATCTAAGGTCTCTTACCAACATGAAACACCCACACCCATTGTATATCCATAGTGAGTTTATAAGCAATCATCATAAGTGTTGATTTTCCTCCTCTGTCGAGCTAAGGATAGATATATATATTATATTGTTGTCTCTCTTTTGAGATGGCAAACAAATAATTGCAACAAAAACTATATGATCATTAGCTTAAGTATTCCATCATTCTCATGCATTCAAAAACTCAATAACTCTTAAATTTTTTTAATAATACTTTATCGAGGTATTAACAATCAAACAACATTAGATTGTAGCTAATCATGCAAGTGAAGCATTAAGAACAAGAGTATGGAGATAAGCATTGATAAGAGCATATATTCATTGGATATAAGTATTACATGTTGGGGGAGCCACAGTGGCTAATCCCAATCCAAGATATAGTATTAGAAACTCATAGAGAGGAGGAGCATGGAAAAATTACAAGTATGGTGAGACATGGTGTGAAAGGGGATGAATAGATTTAGATAAGAAGGAGAAAGATATGCCAACAATGATCAAACACTAGCCAAGGTCGATGGAGAGTCTCTCCACTCTGAATCTGGTGTCGATGATGAAGGTGGATACTCCATTTTTCTCCTTATCTGGAAAAAGGAACACAACACTGCTTGACGGAGTTGGAGTTTTTTTGTTCCTAAAACTATCGTCCTTGGAGAGCGCAAACTGATGCTTTGAGGTGTAAAGACATGACGAGGTGGCCTAGAAGTAGCACTTCATCATTTCCCTTGGATCATGACTCCTTCTTCATTACATGAGGCACCCTATTTATAGCTTTGGGTGTGGAACTCGAGGCACTTGAGTGTGTACTTTTGCTTGCACCACAAGTCTGAGTTCGTGCCTCGATGCATGCACTTACCAGACTACACGATCATTGCATGCTATATTGCCATCGGTAGGCATATCACATAAGGGAGCCATCATCTCCGAAGCTATCTATATGTAGACTCTGGTGTGTGATCAGTTTTGGAGTTTGTCATCCAGACCATCAATTGCATCCTCTAGTCTTTCCATCAGATCAGCTCAGACTAGCCATTGACAGGCAACCTCCCATTCTGACCATCAATAGGCATTATTCCTTGGGTCCATGCGAGCCATCAGTTTCTAAAACCAATGGTTATCTTGATAGGAGGTTAGGCTAGCCATCAGAACTAGGAAATGATGGTTATCTTGATAGGAGGTCTAGGTTGGCCGCCAGTTCTGGGAGTCAATCGTTATCCTAGCTGCACCTTCTGATGGATACATGGGTACTGTTGGAGACAATCTATCTTGGAAACCAATGGATGGTTAACTCAGTCATATCGAGGGTATGTTGTCTCCATTAGTACTGCAAATCGATAAAGACTTTTTCTAATGGTTAAGAACATCATTTATTGAAATACCTTCATGTAAAAATCTAGCAATAATTGGTAAACATGAGAAAAATTTGAGAAAGTTAAGGCAAAATCGTAAGATGGAAAGAAATTAAGGACAAACTTAAGCATGAAATATCAACAAAATTGAATGGTATCAGTTGTACTTAGGGGAGATATGTCATTGTCTCTTCTCTAATTGATGACATACCAATTAGTTGATGCCTCTACTAGCATCTGTAACACCTGGTGACAAGTGTCTCTCAGTCAAGCAGTTGGGAAACGGTTGAGTGTAAGGAAAAATAGCTAGGGTTTCATAGGGGGAAGGATGAAGCAGATGGTGGTTTTTAGGGCTAGAGGAAGAAGAGAGGAAGGGAGTGGATGTCAGTTATACATAGGATAAGACATCATAATGAGAAGAGAAATGGTATATCGTGGGGTGAAAATCACATGTTACGAAGAATATGGAGTGGAAACTTAGAGAATATAAAATTTAGGCATTGATTACATCAATCAAAACTAGGTTAGTTAATGCATTTCTCTACTCACTCAATTCAAAGAGGAAATGATCTTCAAAAGACATGACATTTGGCCTACTTGCTAATTGATATACGAGGAGTCAGGATTCAGTGTATCCATCTTAGAAAGGTTTAATTAGCCTAAGTAGGGAGTAATGATATGAGTACGACTTTTAATTGAGGAAATTACACAAGGGTAACCTAATGAATTCAATATCAAATTTAAACAAAAATATAGTCAAATTATTCTCCTAAATTATTGAGTTATAAACCTCCAATGCTTAAAGTGTTGAAACCGTCAGAAGAGGTAAGTAGGTGTATATCTACTAGTCTATATATAACCAAACTACTTCTTACTCATTCCTCCAAACATGGGTCTAAGATATCGGAGTTATACTAACTAGTTAAGTCTCACTAAAGGGTTTCAAACTAACTCAAGCTTCATCTTGTAGTGACTTGGTTCATGAAATCATTGATAAAATATAGAAAACACTTTTTTTATATATGGTATAATATTGAAAATATTTTTTATGTTGAAAGAATCTTTCATTGTGAAGCTAAAAAATTGGCACCAAATCTGTTTGAGATCCAAGTCAATCGCTTTTCAACAAAATGTGTTCTACTAAAAAAGTATAAATATCGAATGGTCTATAAGGGTTCAGTAAAACATCTTTGACCTGTACCACATGTGATAAATTTATAGAGTGTCATCTTCTACTCGATTTGTATTGGTTACTTCAACTATCATATACCAATTGACCTTCAATGTAGTTGAACCTATCATGTAAAACATAACCTTAACATGGAACATTGAGAAGTCCTTAGGTTTCCCAACTATCCTAGTAAGGGTTAGGGTTTATCAGATCAAGGGAACTACATGGGCATTGAACACTTGGTCACAATTGGTAGTTATATATCCAAATCCCTTGGGAACTGTTTAGGTTCTCACAATCATACAAAGGGTAGGGGTGATTAGAGTATCAATGAACCTGGTCTAGCCCACTTAAGTAGCATGGGGAGTGCTGATGATCACCCATTAGTATAGGGACACAACCCTACTTTGTAATTCCATGACTCAACAAAGGTCATCGACTTCTTACATAAGGTCACCTAATTATCTAATAGAGGAATATGTAGAGGATAACTTGAAATAGTTAGATTTTTTGGATGCACTGGTTCTAATACCGTATTGTAAAGAGTGAGACCCGATAGAAGATCCACTCCAATGGTACAATACATAAGCCATGAATGATCCTGCATTAGAATAAATGACTATTTCATTTATCAAAAATATCCCAATACATTGAGTCTCAAATAAAAATTTGGTTTTATAACATGCTAACTTTCAACTATTTCCATATGAGGCCAATTGCAAATGGAAACCTAGCCACCCCAAGCTATACTCATGTCCACGTCATCCATGTAATCTTCTTGATGTGTGGTCTTGGAAGTCACCTACCAC
>OY856410.1:169144406-169341906 GCA_963693085.1 Alisma plantago-aquatica
TTCAGGTTGTGTCATGTATACATCCTCATTTATATTCCCATTAAGGAATGCGGTTCTTCATTCTCACTGATGTCTTCTCCCCCTTCTCCCCAATTTCACTCCAGTTTCCCATTATTTTCTTAGTGCAGCCGTGCCCCTTTACCAACCTATGGCTACTTTCACACACACACACATATATATAGGTATGATTAATATACTTTTCATCAATTACATAAACTAGATATTTTTATACCTAAGTGTAGCAATACTATTTAGTCTAATGTCAAAAATATTAGTATTCCAATATAACAGACAAATATTTCTTACCACTTGTTTATTAGCACTACTATACCTAGTTAAATGTATGTATATTAAAAAATAATGGAGTTAATTGATAAGATTTCTAGATAATTACTAGGTTTCCTACCCACAGAAGGTGATAGATTATAACCATTAGTTGTTAATAGTTTTGATAAAATGAGTAACAAAATATCATGTATAGGTTGACAACATTGCTACTAATATAGGTCAATCCTCATGCTTGAGACCTCATGGGGTTGTGAGTTGAGCCTGGTATTCTTCATGTTGTGGGTGAACCGGCCTAACGTCAAGGTGAATCTTGAAGGTAGTAGAATTTCTCAGACCTATAGTTGAAGGAATGATGCTACTAGTACACATATATCATGGAAGAGGAGTGCAAGGAAGAAGATGGTAGTGATTTTGGGTCTTGGTTGGCCATGGATTGATGAAATGAATAAAATAATTCTTAATGACAATCTATGCATCAATTGGGTGTCCATAGGCACTTCCATCGGTCATTGCAGTAGCCGATTGAGTTTCCTATGACTAAGATGGATAGAGTTCTAACAACGACTCATGTTATTGGAGGAATGTTATCTTGTCTTCATTTCCAAATTTGATTGCCATACTTAGAGGAGGATGGATGGATGGGATAAGAAGTTGTAGAGGTTTCAGCATCCCTTGTGGAAAGGAAAGGAGACAAAGAAGAAGAGATGTAACATAATTATGGGAAACTGATTATTTGGTTACCAAATAGAAGGGTGGTGGTGCTAGTCATGAAGGAAGAGGACTAGTTCACAAGTATGTTGAGAGCGTAGTGATCAATGGTTGTACAGGGGGAAGATATGCCACTATCGCTTCATCAATGGGTGGCACATCATGTGGTTGACACCACCATTGGAATTTCCAACACATGGAGACTAGTAATTCTCGGTCAAGTAAAGAGGCACCTATTGAGCGGAAGACAACATGGCTAGGATTTTACTAGTGGAGAATGATAGAGTAGGTTGTGATTTATAGGTCTAGCGGAAGACAACTCAAGGGAAAAAAATAAGAGACAAGGGGAATCATAGGGTGGCAAGAGGAAGATAGGAGGGGAGATGTTGTCGATTAGCTACAACATCATCATAAAAATAAGAAGTAGTAAGAAGGGGATGAAATTCACACGATATTGAAAAAAATGGAGTGGAAACTTAAGGGAAATCAAATTTAGGCATTGATAACATCAATTAAACTTGGGTTCATTAACGTATTTCTTTACTTCTGAATTGAGAAGGGAAACAATATTGAAAAGACATGATATTTGGCATACTTGCTAGTTGAGATATGGGGAGTCAATATTTAATATGAATTTCACAATTTAAGAATAATTGGTGTTTTTTCATTATTTTTATATTAATTCTACACTTAAGACATTAATATCTTTTTATTAATTAATTATGATCCAACAATCTATATTAATTTTATTCCTTCCATTCTATAGTCCTAGAATGATATCTAAGTGTCAAATTAGTCTCAAGTCTAATAAATTATGCTATATAATTGACTCCGTGATACAATTAATTACTTAAGTTACTATAAAATTTCATATATAAGAATTTTTGTTGAAATATTACATTTCTTGACTTCAATTAGTCCCATTTTAATCTATTCCATGGGAAAATAATCTAACACTAACATAATTAAAAATAAGCCTAAGATAGGACATGTCGATATATATACCCCAAATCGAGTATGTTATAACAGTCCACCCCTTTAAAGAAATTTCATACCAGAAATCCACATGATCATGACCTAAAGGACCATTAAGACTAACACCAACCCATTGGACTTTCCCACCAAACTTACCTTACAAATGAGTACAACTTTTGTATTGTATTAATTTATATTAACCAATAAGTGTTAAATGTATCCATATTACTAAGGTTTCATTACCCTAATTATGGAGTAATCATATTTGTATGACTTTTAATTTGGAAAATTACCAAAGGGTAAACCTAATGGATTCAATAATAAATTTAGACATTACTGCAGTCAAACCATTCTCCTAATCTATTGTGATACATAATTTATCACATAAAGTGTTAAACTATAATCCCTACTATCTAAAGAGGTAAGTAGGTGTAGATCTACAAGGCTATATAACCAAACTACTTCTTACGCATTGCTTCAAACATGAGTCTATGATTTTAGGATTGGTCTAACTAGTTAAGATTGTTTCATTGAGGGGTTCCAAACTAACTCAAACTTCATCGTGTAGTGACTTTGTTCATGAAACCATTGATAAAATCTAAAAAACCTTTTCTTTTCCATATATCTTATAATAATAAAACTATTTTTGATGATGAAAAACTCTTGCTATGTGAAGCTAACAAATTGCCACCAAAAGTAATTGGTGAACTGAGTCACACAATTTTCTCCATATATCATTCTACCAAAAGAGTCTCCAATGGTATATAAGGGCATACTAAAAAATATCTAATTCCTAGAATAGGTAACATGTGTATATACTACATGAACATGGTGTTATCTTCTACTATATTTGTTTTGGTTACTTCACTTATCATATACCATTTCACCTTAAATACATTTAATCCTATCAGGTAATACATAAAATTAAAATAGAACACTGAGAAGTCCTTAGATCACTCAACTATCTCAATAAGGGATTACAGTTTGCTAGATCAAGGGAGCAATATGGTCATTGAACACTTGGTCGCATTGGGAAGCTATATATCCATATGCCTTGGGAACCATTTACATTCTCGCAATCTTACAAAGGGTAGGAGTGATTAGGGTATCCTTGACCCCAATCTCATCCACTTAAATGGTATGTGGAGCGGTAATGAACACCCGTTAATATAGGGATGAAACCCTATCTAGTAATTCCATGAAACAACAATGGTGTATCGACTACTTGTATAGGGTCACCCAACTATCTAATCAAGGAGTACATAGAGGATAATTTAAAATATTCACATTTTTTTACTGTACTGGCTCCAATGCCACACTGTAAAGAGTGGGACCCAATAGGGGATCCATTCAAATTGTAAAGTACATAAGCCGTGAATGATCAAGAACTAAAATAGATGACTATTTTATTTTCCACATATATCCCAATACATTGATTCCTACCTTTAAAGGTGATATTACAAGCGGCTAATTTTCAACTATATACATATAAGACTAGCTGTAGAGGGAAACCTAACTATCCCAAGATATCCTCATGTCCACATCATGCATGTGATATTCCTGAGTCATGGTATTGTAAGTAACCTATCACCTGATTAGTTTGGGGCAACCCCCAGAAGACAAAAGACAAATAGAAGGTATGTGTAATATAAACTAGTATATGTGAATAATTGAACAAAATTTGCATCAAAATAATGCAAGTACATTGGAAGGACAAAATAAAGGGTGTTTCTGAGAAAATAGGGCTATATCTTTTGGGTAATTTCAAGAGGATATATTAAGAAGAAGATAATAAGAGAATGAGACATTCATATAATATGAAGAATAAAAAAAACATCCTTTCCATTTTTATTAAATTCACAAACAATAGTAAATAAAGAAATGCATGTGATTACTACAAAGACAAAACTAGGGTTGGAAACCATATATTCCATAACAAGGGAAGGAGGACAAAAACCTCAGTGGCAAATAAATCTTGAAAGGGAGGAGGACTAAAACCTCAGTGCAAAATAAATCTTAATGGTAGGAAGACTAAAACCTTAGTGCCTATACATATATCATGAGGTAGGGGGAATAAAACCCTAATATCTGGTAGGAGGACTAAAAGCTCAGTCTCATGGTAGGAGGATGAAAACATCAGTGCCAATAAAACATGGTGTAACTACTTATAGATATGACTAGTCATAACTACACATGCATAAAATAGTACGCAAGCCAGTCCAAAGTATGACATGTATAAAAATAATGAATCCAAGATATAATATTTGTTGTTAAAGGAACCATATACACATGAACTAGGATTTATACAACCATCAATGAAAAAATATATGTAAAATATTTGATATTTTAAAAGGATTTCAAAAGGTCCCAAAAATGGAGTATCCTCATTGATAACAATCAAGATTCAATGTTTATAGGCCCAAATAAAATCAAAAGGGTGCACATACAGTTTCTTCATTGCTTACTGCAATACTATAGGTCATACTACAATCATTGTTTCCTCCTAGATCAATATATTTCACAGATCAATAAATACATACAAATATGCTTTTATTTATTTACAAATATTTTTGATTTCTGCGTAAGCCTACATTAGGGTTTTTTTCCTAATCTTTCCAAACATACATTTCTAATACTATTTTTTTATTAAAATAGTTGGACAATGATTATATTTATTACCAGTAAAACAAGTTTGGTGTAAACATTACTCTTTTATCATGAGATTGGATTAGATACAACCACCCACATATGGTGTTACATATTTATAGATAAGTCTAAAATATTCATATTAACCAAATCATATATATTAATATATGATTGAAAAAATGCATAATTGCACTAAAGTCAAACATTAAGAGTTAACTTGTCATTTATTTTTTGATATATGGTTATTTGTAATCAAACATGTCTTTGTTTTATATTTCCTATGTTAACCTCCAATTTAGTCAAGATGTTTTGTTTTAGGTTAGAATATTCCATAAGTTGGTATCTTTTCTCTAAGTGTAATTTTATACATATTTATAGGGTTTTGAACTATTAACCAAGTTATTATTAGTATTAATGATATCCCAATTAGTACATGTTGAATAAATATTACACCTACATATACAAATACGATCAAGTGATCAAAATTTTCAACTTAGATGGGCTTTGAAACTCAAACTTTCTGATTAACATATGATATAGTACCTAACATATCCTTGTTAATAGATTCCTAAAACACAACCTTAGAGGAGAACACACTCTTTCATAAGCTACTACATATTGTCATATATATATATATATATATATATATATATATATATATATATATATACAACTATGATGGATATAGTTGTTGTCTATTACATTAACTAGATATATGTTATACATAATTTCAATACTATTAATTATAGTGTCTACTCTATTAGTGTTAAGGATACAACTGATAGATTTTTGTAACGACTTTTTTATTAGCAATAATATACCTTCTTACATGTATGTATATGTCGAAATCATGAAGTTGATTGACTAAGCATTCTAGATAATTACTAAGTTTCCTACACTTTGCAGGTGATATATCGTTATCCTTTGTTTTTAATGGATCTTCAATTTGATAAAATGAAAGGTAATATACACCTATTAGTCGACATTGTTGTTGCAGATCAGGGTCATTCCTTATTCTTGAGAACTTATGGGGTTGTGAGTTGAGCCTGGTTTTCTCCATATTGTGCCTGAATCGACCCAACGTCAAGGTGAATCTTGAAGGTAGTTGAAGTTCTCAGGGATCTATAGTTGAATAAATGATGCTACACCTACAAAATTGTCAAGGAAGTGGGGTGTATGGAGAATAAGGTAGTGGTATAGGGGCTTGGGTTGACATGGTTTAAGGATAAGAAGAAAACAATGCTTCATGATAATTTGTGCAGTAGTTGGGCGTCCATGGGCACTTCTAACATCCATTGCATTAGGTGGACGAGATACTTGCATCCTAAAGGGCTAGAATTATAATATAAAGTCATGCTTTGTGAGGCATGGTATCAAATAATCCTTGCTAGGTACGATTGCCATATGGGAGGGGGTGGATGGACGGGAAAATAGAAAGATGTAGAGGTGTCAGCATCCCTTATGGTGAGGAAAGGAGATAGAGAAGAAGGGAGGCAACATGATTATGTAAGACTGTTAATCTAGATTCCAGGTTGAGAGGTAGCGATTCTAGTCATGTAGGAAGAGAACCTATTCGCAAGTAGGTTGAGAGGGTAACCATCAATGGTTGTATTGGAGAAATATATGTCCCAGTCATTTCTTGAATGGGTGGCACATCAGTTGGTTTAAGTCTCTATTGGAATCTACAACACCTTGCAATGAGTGTCTCTTGATGAAGTGTATAGGTGCCGATTGAGGGAAAACAACATGAATAGGTTTTTATGGGTGAGGAAGGATGGAGTAGGATGTGGTTTTTAGGTATGTTGGGGGACAAACTGAAGGAAGAAATAGAAGAAAAAAGGAGAAGGAGAGGGTGGCGAGAGGAATAGAGTAGGGGAGGGGTTTTCCGTTACAAGTTTTTTGTGACATCATCACGAGAATGAGGAACGGTAAGCAGGGGTGTGAAATTTACATGTTACTGAGAAAGATGGAGTAGAAGCTTAGGGGAAACCAAATATAAGCATTGATTACATCAATTAAAACTATGTTAGTTAATGTATTTCTATACTTGCTCAATTGAAAAGGGAAATCATATTCAAAAACACATGTAACTTGGCATACTTACTACTAGAGATAAGAGGACTCTTGATTTAATATTAGTTTCACCATTTGAGAATGATTGGTATTTTATTTTAGTATTTTTACATTGAGTCTTCTCTTAAGGCATTGATTCCTTTTTGTTAACCAATCGTGACCAAAAAGTTGGTATTAATTCTATTTATTTCATTGTATATTCCTAGGATGATATTTTAGTGTCAAATATGGTTCAAGTCTAACTAATTAATTTTATATTATTTATTCCATGAGACAATTAATTCCTTTAATTGTTCTAAAACTTTATATGAAGGATTTCAATTGAAATATTACATTTTTACTTCAATTAATCCCATTTTAGTCTATTCTAAGGTCCCACACCCATGAATTTTTGAATAAAAAATTCAAGAACACAAACCAACATCTAAAAGGAGATATGGAAGAGAAGGAATCAAATAAAGTGAGAGGTAAGGTCGAAGAGAAGATGAAAAGGAAGAACAACACGCCTGAAGGACCCACACCCATGGAAGTGGATGGTTGGGTAGCAAAAAAGAAACATAAATTGGATGATAAGGCAACAAAAATAAATGGCTGAATTGAAGTAATAGGGCTTGGTGGTGACCAACATTGTGAACACAAATGAAAACCTTTGTGCAGAACTATCAGGGGTTGGGTCACCCAAAGACAGTCCAAGTGCTCTGACATTAGTGTTGGAGGAAAAGACCCAACATGGTGTTTGTCATGGAGACCATGATTAACAACAAAGCTTTAGAAAACATTAAGAGAGATTGTGGTTTCACTAATGGTATTTATCTCAGTAGTGAGGGTAACTCAGGTGGTATATGACTGTGGTGGAGGGACCTGGAGGTCACTGTTTAATCTTAATTATAAACATCGTTTTTATTGTAAACTGAAGGACGATAAAGTAGAAAAAAGAATGAAGAGTTGCGGGGATTTGTGGTTGGTCCTCCCATAACTAGAAGAAAAAGACTTGGGAGCTTATAATGACTATAAACTACTAACATTATACTCCTACTATCTTTATAGGGGAATTTAATGAAATAAAATATGATAGAGAAAATATATCAGAAGCCAGCAAGATGAATTGCCATGTAGGACTTTACGAATGTGATTGACAATTGCAAACTATCAGATCTTTGTTTGAGTGGGCCTGTCATCACTTAGAAACGAGGAAACCAGATGTATACTATGATTAAAGAGAGGATTTATAGATATATGGATAATACAAAATGGAGTAATGTGTACCCTAAATGCAAGGTAAAACATATGTTCTTCTATCGCTCTGAGCATGACATGATTACACTCAATGCTATATATGGAATATAACACTATCATAGGGCGCTCTTT
This sequence comes from Alisma plantago-aquatica, assembly GCA_963693085.1. NCBI lineage: Eukaryota > Viridiplantae > Streptophyta > Magnoliopsida > Alismatales > Alismataceae > Alisma > Alisma plantago-aquatica. The sequence goes on from OY856410.1 coordinate 169,152,465, forward strand.
AAGTTGGAACCTTTCTAATTTGCTGATGTAGAATCCTCAAGAGACATAGACATAATATGGAAGGATAATGAAGAAACTAATATAAAAAAAAATTATAAATGTGGTAAAAAACTGAAAGAATGTGCAAAAAAAATTGGGACCTTACAAAAAAGATAAGAAGGGCAAAGCAACAACTGATTGATGTGCAAATAGTAATTTTTATTGTTGATATGGCTGCCAAATGCGAAGCCATTAATGAAGAACAACAATAATTGGTCTGCCAAGATGAAAGTTACTAGGTTATCTAAGGCCAAAGGTAAAGAACTTCATGATGGGGAAAAGCACAAACTATTTCCATCAAAAAGCCTCGCAAAGAGCTAGAAAGAACAGAAACAAGGGTGTAGAAGATGAAGATAGCCAATGGTGTGATGACCATGAACATGTTGTACAAGTTATCATGTACCATTTTAACACTTTATTTGGTAGTACTATTGCTTTTCTTCTGGAGTACACCCTTATCGATATCACAAATGTAGTTGACATATGGATGTCGAAAACAATGGACAAGCTCTTGACTAAGGAGGAAATCTAGTAGGTGGCCAGCAAATGCACCTGAATATAGCCTTGGGGCCAGACGGGAGAAAGTATTATTTTTCCAAAAGAATTGGACCACTCTGGGGGATGTTTTGGTCAATGAACTGAATAAAGGTGGTTGGGTCACTAAAACATTATTAATATTAACAACACTGCCATTGAACTCATCCCCAAAAACGAATCATCCAAAGAAGACAGTGGACTATAGACATATCAACCTATGCAACGTTCTATAGAAAATTATAACAAATTTTATGGCCAATAGATTGAAAGATCTTCTACCATATATCATATATGAGAATCAAAACGTGTTTATTATAGGAAGGTTGATCACAGAAAATGCCTTGGTGGTGTATGAATTTTTCACACTATGAATATGAAATAAAATGGCAAAGAAGGTCTTATGGCACATAAGATTGAAATGAGTAAGGCATATGATCGAGTCAATTGGGTTTTTCTGGAGGCCAATCTTGCAAAAATGGGTTTTGACAACATTTGAAGGATCAAGGTGATGGAATGTGCTTCTACTATTACCAACTTAATGATCATCAATGGAAGGCGTAGAGGGCAAATTACACCACAAAGCAGTCTGAGGAAGGGGGATCCGATCTCACCATAATTGTTAATTATTTATGCAGAGGAATTGTCTAGGATGTTGACTAAGGTGTTAGTTTATGGAAAATACTATGGGATCCACATCAAACATGATGCCCCTTCAGTGACTCACTTGTTCTTTACTGATAATAGTGTGCACTTTGCTTGAGTAACACTCAATGAAAGCCCAGTTATAGCTAATTTGATCTTCTTGTAAGAAGGAGCTTCATGATAAAAGATCAATCTATCTAAATTGGAGGTATCAATCATCTAGAATGTGTTGGAACACAGAAACTAGGGATATAATGGAAAAACTAAAAATCAACCACATGGAGAAGCATGCTAAGTACTTCAGCCTTCCTACATTGTTGGGAAGATCTAAGAAGGCTATCTTTGCACAAATCAAGGAATGGGCTTGGAACAAACTTCATGGGTGGAAGGAGAAGTTCCTTTCAAAAGTAGGAAAGGAAGTTCTCATCAAAGCGGTTATTTAGGCTATCCCATCTTACATGATGAGAATTTTCAAACTCTCAAAGGGTCTACTAAATGACGTTAATGGTTCAATAAAGACATTTTGGTGGGGGACTTCTCGGAGTGAAAGATAGCTACACTAGACAAGTTGGGAAGCCATGTGTGTGTCCAAGTTCAAAGACGGTCTAGGGTTTTAAGAAGTCGATTCTTTCAATGAAGCCTTGTTGTCTAAAAAGAGCTAGAACATTATGAATAACAATGAAACCCTTGTAGTTAGGTCCGTGAAGGCTAGATACTTTGGTAACTACTCTATTCTTATTGCTATAGTGGGGTTTGACCCCTACTTGTCATGTTTTATGGTGAGCTAAATACCTTTTGAAGGAAGGTTTGGCCTGGATAGTTGGGAATGGAAGGAACACAATATTTGGGATAATGATTTGATACCAAGACTAGGTAGACATGAGGAGGTGTAGAACTACACTTTTGTTTTAGATCTTATTTGTAATATGGGATCGAGTGGAACTGGAACGTGCTAAGAAACCTTGTAATGGCATCTAATTGGTTATAGTTGCTACTATACCTCTAGGTTTAGCCTCTATTGTTGATCATTTGTATTGGTTTTTGGAAAGCAAGGTGGAGTTCAATGTGAATTCTACTTATAAGTTGTTAGTCTTAGAAAGAGCTAAATTAAGGTTGGAATGTGCAGACTAAGCAAGAACTGATCAGACATTGATGAGATGTGGAAAAAATATGAACACTAAAGGGTCCTCCCAAGATGAAGAATTTCATTTGATCAGAATGCTCCAACACTCTAACGAGATGTGAAAGGCTTAAATATGGACATTGTTTGCCTATACCCACTTTCCCATCTACCCAAATCAAGAGGAGACTATTTGATATTCCCTTCTTGATTTCACATGGACTAAGAAAACATGAGACCTCATGAATCTGAGCCACATCGTGCACATTAACATGTTGGTGCATTTTCACACTGCTTCAAATTGTGGATTGGGAAACTAAAGGTTGATGGTCTTGTTATGGCTAGTTGTGGTTGTTGGTGATCTAGATGGACATAACCAATTTTATTTTCAATAAAAAGCATCCTTACCCACCATACCATATTGCTAGAATTAAATTGCTAGTTGATGACTACAACACCTACATTCAAGGATTCACCTTTTGACAAATACCTTTGAGTCACCCTTCTAGTTTTCTACCCCCTCTTATGGTTTTTATTAAGGTAAATTATGATGAAAGAGGGGGGGTCATGGTGGTATTCTTGATGTTGTTATCAAGGATTACAAAGGAAAGATATGGGATTTGTGTCAGTTGAAAAAACCTAGCTTAAAGAATGCATTGCTGGTCGAGGCAGAGGACGCTTTCCTTGGTGTTTGTGGCATTGTGGGATTAGGAGGTGAGCATCTAATTCTAGAAAGTGTTTCTCTATCACTGATTAATTAACTGATCAGCAACAAGGGAGGTTGTTCTTACCTTGACAATGTGGTCTCCAATATGTAGGTTTGTGCCCAGGGTCTGCCGTCTTTTAGGACAATGTTTGTTAAAAGGGGTGGGAATATCCTTGATCATGATGTAGCCAACTCAATTTTCCCCTGTGGTCATCCTCTGTCCATTTATTCAGTTTTTCCACCTGAATGAATTGTAATTGTGGTCAAAGACTTTGCTAAATGAATGAAGTCCTTTCTACCTCAAAAAGATATTTTATGGAAGAATAATCTAATACTGATATAACTAAATTAAGCATAAGATATTACATGTGGAGTTATATACCCAAAATTGAGTATATTACTATTGGTATGTATGCCAAGAGAGACAATCATATGATGATTGGAATGGCACAGCTTGTAAATGATTTGATAAATAATAAAAAATATTCCAATTTTTTATTCTGTTTTGAGATAATGATGTAAATACTAAATGTCTGAAGAATAATAATACTCGATGAAATATGTCTTTCGCGTGAGGACCTGAACAATGAGATCATATGGATACTAAGAGAATATAATTTCTTGATATTTCCCTAGTCGGATGTTGTTGTGGAAGGCTAGTAGACAACAATAACACATAGGACAAGAGTGTGTGTTGGTTGATGATAGAAACTCACTAAGTCATGATATGTGATATCAAACCAAAACACATAGATACTTGTTTGAGAATAGTGTATTGGACCGACCAACCTTAAGAGTGATGCATGGAACCATTGAATGGTAGTTAGAATCGTCTCTCATAGTGATGGTAGTGATTGTGGTTCTTAGACCTAAAATCAGTACCCTCATCACATGTCGTTATATGCACTTCGACATCATCCACCGTGACCTTGAATAAGGGTTGCCATTAAGGATGGTTCTTGGGTGGATTATGATGCATGGGGATGATTATGAGTGATGTAGATGGGATTTGTCCCTCCAACAAGATTTTGATGTCCAAGCCACTTGATAAGCTAGAATGAGAAAAGAAAGGAAATGTGCATGTGAATCAATCAATATATGAGGTTGAGTGCACACATATCTCAGACAATATAATCTAGTTTAAGGAACATGGATTGAATGTTGAAAAGGATGATGATTTCATCCCTCAAGTTCAATTTGGATATTAGAGATAAATGAACTATACAATCATTGTAACACCGATGATAGATTATAGGTTGAAGTTATTCTCCAACTTTCCAAATTACATGAGTAGCAATGATGTCTTACGAGATACCAGTCAATGATTTTGATGTCATAAAATGGTTAAGGACATTCACTGCCGACATAAATTAGAACCTATAGTGTCACACTCATAGGATGCACTGAATAGGAGTTTATTCGTGAATGATGTTTAACTTGATTACCAAAAATTGTTAGGTATTCAAACTAACCAACATTGGTCGAAAATTGACAGATTGGACTCTAATGTTGATTGATTCAAGTGTTGAACCGATGATTTAGAGTGTCAACTCAATTAGAAATGATAACGGTAAAACAATGTATGGACCAGGGCATGAGCTGACCAGTTCACTAAGTGAACTGACATGTTCATTGTCCCAAACGATCAGTTCATGTGATGAACCGCCCAGTTCAAACGGTCAATTTGATTAGATCAAGAATTAATCTTGATGTCATGTTTTGCTTTCATCGTGCATTTATTATCAAATTGATTCAAAAGAGGGAAGCTAATGAACCAACCAGTACATGAGTTGAAATGACTGGTTCACACCTGAACTGACCAGTTCATGAGATGAACTGACTGGTATCGTGAGACCCCTAACCTTGCTTAAATGGTAGAACATGCTTAGTCGTCATGATTATGTTCTTAAATCCTTAACCAAACCATAAGAGGTTCTTTGACATCATGTGACAAACTACAAGAAAAATCTCAGATATGGGTAAATTACAGTAAAGTCCAAAACATGCAAAAAATGGCATCATTTGCTCAATCAGTGTCCAAACTTGAAACTTAAGTTTGTCACATGATGTAAAAACACCTCTTATGGTTTGGTTAAGGTTTTAAGAACTTAATTATGATGAGTAGACATGTTCAACCATTTAATTTGGGTTAGGAGTCTCACAGGTTCTCACAGACTAACTGTAATCTGACCTTGGCCCTCTTATAAATAGAGGGGTACTGGGGGCTTCATAGATACAACAATAAGCTCTAACAATTTTTGTCTTCTCTAGTTGTGGTAACCAAGATAAATCGAGCAAATTCAACCCTACAAAGAGAAGAACAACAAGGAAGACACAATTAGGAGAGAAAGTCGATGTTAGCACGTTGACTAGAAAGGAAAACTCCTTCCTATCTATTCCATGAGAATTATAGGAGTTCCCTATGGTCTATGTGGACTACTTTATAGCCAATGATTTTGTTGCCTACTTCTATTAGGATAACATCAACAATCATTCATGGTTCTAGGCTAGGAGTCAGACGCCAAGAGATGTCAAGATGCACTTAAAGAAAGGTGCAAATTATTGTGAGGAAATTGTCATTGGACTTTCACTAGGACCAGGTATAACCTCACAACCATCCTTCCCATTTCATAGTTGTTGATGTGATCTACTATCTTTAGGGAATATGAAAAGTAATTTTTTTTTCTTTCTACTTCTTTACATGATGCCATATTTCCTTACAGTGGCATTCGAGCCACATCAATTTACTATATCTTGGGATTTAACCAAATGATTGGATCTTGGTTTTATTATTTATTTATTGCATTCAAAGTGAAAATTAGTCTGGCTAATGTTCATATTCCATTGAACACCACAAATAATCCTGATATATATATGTATGTATATATATGTATATGTATGTGTATATATATATACATATTACAAATATATATATATATGCAATCTGTATGCGTCACCTTAAAATCATTTTGATGGTGATTGGTAGCAGGGTTATGGCCGATACCCCAAGACCTTTTGTGCATGGCTGATGGTGTTGTTTCTATTTATATCACAGTTTTCATACCGAGCCTTTCTCTTCTTTTTCATATGTAAAAGTATTAATTCTCTTATTCCTACGATCCCCTCAAATGTATTTTGAGGTTTCACCTTACAATGTTATATGTTAAAGTAGGATTAGGATAGCTTTTAATTCTTGTTATGACAAAGAACGTGCTTTGCAACAAGTCAGCCATCTGGTTCATCAGGTAAACCATCCAGCTGGGGGACTGAGGAGACGGTGACTAGAGGATCCAACTGATCGACTAGTAGTCCTACTAACTGGATGGAGGAGTCCAAACATCATAAGGAACGAAGGCCAGACAATTAGTTTGAGCAACCAACCGACCTAGAGGCCAGGCAACCAGTTCATGTATTGGACCAATCATCCTAGACTGGTTCAACATTGATCATCATCAACAATAGGTTGATACATATAATGTGGACCTTGGGTACTAGTTATTCCTTGTGGCTCCAAGCAATTACAATAGGATGACCATAAACAATGCTTTTGTTTATTATTGCATGTTCTCATTGTTGTTATAGAATGTGTATGATATGTGCTACAAATATTTGGTTATTGGATATGTATATGTATTTATATAAAATCCCTCAAATATAATATTAAGTCTTAGATGCTTACTAATAAGAGACACACATCAATATCTTGGTCGACTAAGTGTGGGCACACCCTAACATGTGTGTTGTCTATCTTGTGGAACTATGATGGTAGATATGTGGGTATTCCCTAGCAGGGTGCATTTTCTATCATGTTGTCTTATGGGTCATTCTTAACTAGTTAAGTGCCTAGAAGCATGCAGATGGACTATGACAAGGAGTTATTCATAATATCTATCTAATAATTCCATAAGTTGCAATTGTCAAATGTTGCCAACCTGAATAGTTCCTTATGAGCGCCAATGTTGGTTGGGTATTAACTTAATTGTTTTGGATCTTGGCTCACCAGAAGGTTGTATGCTACAATGTTCTGAATTGTTACATGAGGGTTATCAATATAAACAAAATTGTGGGAGTAGTAGTTAATTAAAGGCCTAATGAAACATCATCAAACTTTGCTTAATCAAATAAATCAAAATGTTTGACAAATTGCAAATTTCTCTTATAGAATCAAATGACGACAAACAACATGTTTTCCTTGCAATCGTTCATTGAGAAGAACAAGTTAAATGGGAATAATTTCCATGACTGGTTATTGACATCAAGAATTGTTCTCACACAAGAGCAAACGTTGTATGTCCTAGAAACACTTGAGCTTCATGAATCTTTTCCCACTGCACCTACGGTTGACAGGGATGCTTGCAAGAATCTCTCTAAAGATGTTGTAGATGTCATGTGCCTGATGTTGTGCTTAATGAATTGTGAGTTGCAAAGACAACATGAGAACATGGATGTTATTGAGATGGTCACACATCTTAATAACATGTACTAAGACTAGGCTAGACAAATGAGATATGATGTCTCCATGGTGCTATTTAAGTGAAACATAGAAGAAGGAGATCCAATGGGTCCCTATGTACTCAAGCTGATTGGATATGTGGAGAACCTTGTAAGACTGAGATTTCCATTGGGTCAAAACTTGGCCATATATGTGACTCTATAATCATTACTCGAGTATAATAGCTAGATTGTCATGAACTACAACATGAACAATTTTGACAAGTCATTGTGAGAACTATTTGGCATGTTGAGAATAGTTGAAGTGCAAATGAAGAAAGACAAGCCCAAGTTTGTAATGATGATCAAAAAAGGAAAGGGAAAGTCTAGGGAAAAGGAAAAGCTAGGAAGAGTTCTAAAGATGGCTAGAAGACCAATTCTTCTGCAATAAAGACAAAAAGATGGGTTACCAAGGGAGGTAAGTGTCACGATTGTCACTAGCATGGACACTGGAAGAGAATTGCCCTCTCTATCTAGAGGAACTGAGGAAGAAGAAGGAGGGAATAGAGATCTCCACTTCATGTATATATGTTATTGAGTTGAATTTGTCTACTTCTTCATCTGTGGTACTAGATACCAGATGTGGATCTGTCATATGTTTGAATATGCATGATCTAAAAAGAAGTAAGCCTTTATGAACGAGAAATCTTGAAGTGTGCATTGCAAATGGAGCAAGAGTTGTTGTCACTGCAGTTGGAACCTTTGATTTATCTCTACCCATGAGGCTTGTAATAGAGTTAAAGACATGTTATTTTGTACCTACCATAAATAAAAAGATTATTTTTGTATCTTGTATGGACAAGGATGGATATAAATTTCAAATAAAGAATGCTCAATGTTCAATTTCAAAAGATGATATCCATTATGGAATTGCTCAAATGTCTTTTGGTCTTTATTTGTTGTATCTTAATACAAATGTTTATAATGTAAATACCAAAAGGTTGAAACTCAACAAATCAAATCAAACATATCTTTGGCATTATTTTCTTGGGGACATCAATGAGAATCACATCTTTAGTCTCCATAAAGATGGATATCTAGAGTCTTTTGATTTCAAAACAATAGAGACAAGTGAGTCTTGTTTGTTGGAAAGATGACAAAGACTCCCTTCACTGATAACACTGAGAGGGTCGGTGATCTATTAGGACTCATACATACTAATGTATGTGGCCCTTTTAGAATGAATGTTAGATGTGGGTATCAATATTTAATTACGTACTAATGAATTCAATATGTATGGTTATGTTTACTTGATGCAACATAAATTAGAAACTCTTGAAAAGTTCAAGAATTTCAGTAATGAAGTACATAACCAACTTGGTAAATATGTTAAGTCACTTCATTCTGATTAAGGAGGAGAATACTTAAGCCAAGAGTTTGAATACCTTCTATGAGACCATGGTAATATAATACAATGGAATCCAACTAGAACACCACAACGTAATGGAGTATCAGAAAAAAGGAATCACACATTACTAGTTATTGTGAAATCAATGATGAGTTTCACCAATATTCCAACTTCCTTCTGGAGTTATGATCTTGAAACTACAATATATATAGTAAATTGTGTATCATTTAAATACTTTCAAAAAACACCATATGAGTTATGGTATGGGAAATGTCCTTATGTGTCTTTTATGAAGATTTGGGGATGTGAAACGTATGCCAGAAAAATGTTCCTGAAAGGCTCAAACAAAAATTAGACAAGTGTTATTTTGTTGGATATCCCAAAGAAACTTGGGGATACTACTATTATACTATATCTGAAAACAAACTAGTTGATGCCAAAATTGGTGTATTTCTTGAAAAGGAATTTATTTCCAAAGGAATCTGTGGGAGAAAAGTAGAACTCAAAGAGTTTCAAGATCAACAAGAGAACATTAAACTTGTAGAGGTACAAGAGGAATAAGGAGAATCACAAATTGTGGATTCTTAAAATCCTCAAGAAACACAAGAACCTTACAGATCTAGTAGGAGATGACTTGAGCTAGAAATTTATGGTTATCTTGTAACTCAATAAGGCAATGAGTTGGTCATCGATGATGAGACAACTACATACTTAGAAGTTAACAAGGGACCAAAATATGAGAAATGGCTTGAAGCCATGAGATTTGAAATGGAATCCATGTACACCAATAAGGTATGTACCTTGGTGGATCCACCTAAAGGGGTAAAACCCATAGGGTTCATATGGGTCTTCAAGAAGAAGATAGACATGGATGGTAATTTATAGAGTTATGAAGGTCGATTGGCTGCAAAGTGTTTCAAACAAGTTCAAGGTGTTGACTATGACAAAACCTTTTCTCCAGTTGCCATGGTTAAGTTTATCAGGATCATGCTTGCCATTGCAACTTATTATAATGAAGAGATTTGGTAGATGGAGGTAAAATCTGCACTCCTTAACGGGAATCTACTTCAGGATGTGTACATGACACAACATGGATGTTTTATAAATTCAAAAGATGCAAATAAAGTATGTAAGCTACAAAGGCCAATCTATGGAATGAAGCTAGCAACTTGGAGCTGGAATCTTCAATTTGAAGAAACAGTCAAAGAGTTTGGGAGCATGATTGTATTTCTGAATATTGTATGTGGGAGTATGATTGCATAGTCAAAATGAATATGAACTGTGTGTTTACAAGAAGGTTGGTGGGATCATGATTGCATTTCTTATATTGTATTTAGTTGACATACTATTGATGGGGAATGACATTCCTACTTTTCAGATGGTTAATACGTGACTTGGAAATACATTCTGTATGAAGGACTTAGTCCAAGCATCTGACATCTTAGGAATCACGATTTATAAAGATAGATACAAAAGGCTTCTTGGACTAAGTTAGAGTGCATACTTTCACAAAGTGTTGAAGAGGTCCAACATGGAGAACTCAAAGAGAGGCAACCTACCCAGGTGTCATGGTGTTACTGTCTCTACAACTCAATGTCCCAATTCTTGTGAAGAAAGGGAACACTTGAAAATGATTCTATATGCATATACAATTCGATCCATCATTTATGCAATGTTATGCACTCACCCAAATGTCTCGTATGCCTTGAGCATGATAATTAGATATCAGCTAAATCCCGGTGAAGCTCACTAGACAACCATGAAGAACATCCTTAATTACTTGAGAAGAACTAAGGATCCTTTCCTATTCTACAATGGAGATGAAGACTTGGTGGTAAAGGGTTACACCGGTTCAAGTTTTGAGACTGACAAAGATGACTATATATCACTATAAGGATTTTTGTTTTGCCTCAATAATGGAGTTGTGATATGGATGACTTCCAAGCAAGAGACAATTGTAGATTCTACAATAGAGTTCACGTATATTGTTACATCCAATGCAACAAAGGAGGTTGTTTGGATGAAGAAGTTCATTTCTAAACTTGCGGTAGTTCCAAGAATCAACGATGCAATTGAAATATATTGTGACAACAATTGAGATAGTGTACAAGCTATGTGACCCATATCACATCAATGTTCTAAGAAAATACAAATGTGGTTCCATGTCATATGAGAAATCATACAATTGTGAGATATGAAGATTTGCAGAGTACCAACTGAAAGCAATGTGGTTGACCCATTGACAAAAGCAATTTTGAAGCAGAAGCATGAGGGTCATGTCAGATTGCTTGGGCTTAATCTCATGGGTGATTAGCTCTAAGTGCATGTGGGAGTCTATTTGTATGTATTCCTAGAGAGTCAATCATATGGTAATTGTAATGGCATAACTTGTAATTGATTTGACTAATAGTAAAGGACATATTCCAATTTGTTCTGTTTTATTCAATTATTGAAATAATGATGTAACATAATAGATATATAAGAATGATGTTACTCAGTGACATATGTATTTGGGTTGAGGACCCAAACAATGACATCATACATATGTCACTAGTACAAATATCTCCTTTAACGTTGGTTAAATATGACTTTTGATGTCGGTTTCCATGTGTCCCCCAAGTGGGTGACACAAAAAGTAGATGCCTTCAACCTTGATTACAAAACAATCGATATAGAACTATCCCTGATTACAACCAAAAAAAGAACCACCAATAGTTGGACCATAAGCTTTGGTTATTCATACAAAATTGACACGATTCTCCATCCCGAAAAAAAAAAATTGGCCCACGGTTAGACCATAGATGTCGATTTTCTATAAATAACCGGCTCCTTTGACCTCAACTTACTGATAGTTTTTAGATAAACAAAAAATAACTAACACCATTAGAATAAAAGGCGTCAATTTACTATAATTAATCGATGAGTTCGACATTCTTTGTCATTTTTTTCATTTAACCGACAACAATGTTTTTTTTCTTATCAGCTTGTAGGCATGCTGTCTGGCTGGCCAGCAAGATGCAGAACCTGCAATTCTAAACTTAAGGTTTACAACATCCTCTGATTTTAGCCAACAACATGCCACAAACCTGCAATATTAACAAGATGGACAATATTATATATAGATCATGCGATTCACACACATGTATAAGCACATTTAATTCATTCATATGATTCACACACATGTGGAAACTTGTAGTTCCATTCATTCCTCCATTTCCTATTCACACACATGTAGAAGCACATTCATTCATTCATCTTTACATTCACACACATGTATATAGATAAGAAAATTTAAAACATTTCATTCAGACATGTATATATAAGCATATCTTTCAAAGTTTAACATGTTGTCAAATTTAGAAATAATATTATGACATCAAAGTTTAGAAATGTCATTCTTTATCATCATCATCATCGTCATTAGTACTCCAATGATAATAAAAAATTCCCAGCACTTCTAAGGCTTTTGCCCATTGTTCTCTTATATCATCTAATTGTTCCATCGTATAGGGACTATGTACATCTAATAACTTTTCACCTATCTTGAAGTCACTAGTTTTAAGCACCTTCAAAGAGAATGACATATATATAATTAATAAGATTGATATATTTCATATTATCTAATGAGACTATATAATATATATATATATAATTAATAAGATTGATATATTGCATATTATCTAATGAGACTATATATTACCTATTATATGCTATCGATTTCCAATGCAACATATTTTACAATTAGGTCCATATATCGCATCACGTAGTATGTACATGCCAAGCCATTGTCTTGTTTAGCACACTATAAATTTCAACATACAAAATGTTAATAAATAAAAACAAGCATAGTTCACATAAATAATATATACATTGGAGCCAGGAAACTACATTCACATTCTCCCAAACCAATGATTTATTCTTTGTCTTGCACATGTTTCCTCTAGCTTTTTTAAAATCTTTTAAAACCCTACATGTTCATGTAACACATTAAATTGCATTACTAAATCGTAATGCAATAATAGTTGTTAACATATATAAATAAGAAAAATTTCTCACATGAAAAATGGCCTTTTCATTACGTGTCCATGCAGGTCTAATTGCTTCCCCTCAGGATCTAGATAATAAATAATGAACATCTTGGGGAAAATAACTAGTAACTCCAATTCTTACCACTAGAGATAAGAAAGTTAAAAATATATAACTCAAAATCCATAATAAAATGTAATTTTCTTAAGTCCAAATTATAAACAAAGTAAACTTACTTAACATTCAATGGAGCTATTATCATGCTCTTCTTTTTCTTACCAAAATATTTAAAAGTGACAGAGCAATATAAGGTGACTAATGAAGGGTCTTTATCTACAAGACTGATCAAAGATGGAATAAGAAATCCCACATGGGTAAATGAAAATTCTTTACAGATCATGTGTAAGTGGTTGTAAAACATATATTACATATGCATTAATATGTAAGAAACTTGATCACTGTATATAAAACAAGGTATATAGATATATAAACAAGATCTCACCATATCCATAGCTCTATCGTAGATGTATTCAACTAATCATACCTAAACAACTCCAAAATATCTTGTATAAATATAGTGTTATCGTATGATTGGCCTGTAGCATCCTCCGGAATATAAACATTTATAGGACAATGTTTGTTATGTTCGCCTATCTATATTTCCATACCCATACAATTAGGACCTATTGAGTCATACCCATTTGACCTATCGATTATAGGTCCTTTGGAAGCCAACTTGGTACTATAGGATGAGGTGGAGGTGGAGGCAGAGCTGTAGCAGGTTTCTTTGTTTTCTCCTTATATATAATTTCATATCAATTGACTTGTATATACATGCTAACAAATAAATGTAATTTAAATTTACCATACAAGATCAGTGTACATGACATTCGTTTCGGACCAAAATATCACTCTGCCTTTTGCTTCACCAAGCGTGTCAGCATCTAGGTGCGCATATGGCAACAGATGCTACCTCCAGGCGTGGGTAAGCCTCGGCCTATGCAATGATGAATTCTTTGAATCTTAGATGACATTACCTCAACCCCTACAAATTTACATTGAGTATGTTATATACATATATACATAAACATATCATCTTGAAAAGACTAGCTACTATGTCATAACGATACTTATAGTGGATGTCCTAGGTGGTCGGTTTACATGATTACTCCCAACCACCTCTACTGTAGGGGAAGAGAGGCACGATACAAGTATTGTCTGAGTGGAAGCCTGAGACGCCTGCCACTTGCTCATTGTTTCCTAGAATCTCCTATCAATTAACTCATCTACCTATACATGGATAAAAGAAACACTAGCTTTTGATTATTGAGTTTCCTTTGCAATAACATTCTAAAAAAGAATAGGTTACCTCAGCTTTAGAAAATCATGCTTTTGGGACATGTTTGAGCTGTGATGGCCCAAAGAACGCTTTTATGCCCACACTAGCACCTACAACCCTAACACATCTAGGATGCTCTGGGTTACCAAGAGCAACTGTCAATTAATCCCTTGGGCCCTCAGGGATGAACTTGCCTTGCTTCCTCTGCTCGTGAAGCTCTCGTTAATCGCCATCACTAGAAATTGGTAAGTAAACATAACAATCATCAACATTGATTGCTCTGAGAGTTGAATTTTACTATTTTTGTAGCTTTCTCACCAGTTGTGGGCTTGGTTATATCTCCTTTCTTGCTTTGTCTCCAAGCTATCCACACAACATGGCGAGGCAGAGGTTCATGAATAACAATAGAGGACTCACCAGTCTCCTGAGTAGCACTAGACTCAGTAGCAACAACAACCAATAGTTTTTATAAAACGCCTGCATAGCCACTTGGACCCATTGTGTGGTCATGCACATTCAGTGCTTGACTTGCTCTTTGAGCTTCACTAATGGCCTTGTTATGAAGAACATTGAATTGGTTAGTAACACTTAAAGTCAATCATGAATAGGTGAATTCATAAGAATGTATATTAATTAAATTGGGAGTGACGCTTAATACCTTAAATTCATCAATATTTCTCTTGGCAACAAATGCCTCCCAGACCTTCAGTTCCAGGTAGTTTCATTGCTCATTAACTGACTTCTTCCTATTCTTAGCATCTCGTATGTATAGTCGGGTGAAATTTGTCCTATAGTTCCTTATGACCCTCCCACAATGTTGCATCACCTTTTTACGATATAGGCTTTCATCCAATTCAAATATACTCTACAAAATTTCATATATTTAACAAACTAGTGTCCTAAATATTAGTATTATGCAACATAAAAATGCAAATGATAATAACTCACACATAGTTCTTTCTATAGTAAGTCTTTCTTCCCTTTAGGAACTTTATTCCAAGAACATTCTAAATTAGGACTACAATGGCTACATGTAAGAACGTCAAGATATGAAATAAATGAGTTGTGGTTCACTCCAGCTAGATTTCCTACATGATCAAAATTCACAGCCAGTTTTGGTCCATTGCCCCTTTGTTGTAGTAACTTGTTCATCATAGTGATGCCCCTCACATTTTCATTTTTTTCTCATCAAGCGTCGCAAGGTTTTCAGGGGGCACATCCTCAACCAAAAAATTCACAAAAAAACACTTATAGGATATAACTTATAAAAGGAAATATAGATAGAAATACATGATATATTTTAAAACTTACATTGTGAGGCGGCGCCTCATTGATATAGTCACCCTCATGGTAATCATCATTATGATCATCATACTCATGGTCAGTCATCTGAAAGTGTCATTAAAAAATCATACATTTAACATTTAACATAACTAGAAGATAATATAACATTGTAAAGTTCACATCAATGTAACATTCAAACAAATAAAACATATAAAAAAATAAAAACATGCCTCTAATACTGTGATCTTTTATCAATTAACATTCCTTCGGTGTGATCTCTACGCATATATAAGTCATCCTTAGCTTCAATATTTGGTGTTGGCAACCCAACTGAGAATGGACTCAAGTCATCATACTTATCATAGTACTCTTCTTCATCTATAGGATCTTCAATGAACTGTCTTTTACTATAAAGAACAACCCACCATTTTTCATTTGTAGGATCATCAATATAAAATACTTATTTCGCATATGATGCCAATATGAATGGTTGACCCTTCTCACCAATCTTTTCAAAGTTCACTAATGTGAAAGTCAATTCATCCACTATAACTCCTTTGGTGTTATCAACCCAATTACATTTAAAGAGTGAAATTCTAAAATCTACCTAGTCAAACTACCATATGTCTTCAATGACATCGTAATATGACATTTTACCTTCACATGGACTCTTATCCTTTGCACTGGAAAAAAATAATGAAAACCCTTGAAGGATGACCCCACTATTTTGGATGAAGCTCTTATCAAATTGATGCTTTGTGTAATATTAGAGCCCATTTATGTCAAACCCTTCATAAGACATAACATTCATTTTTGGTTTAAAGGTGAGACATTTGATATTTTTAGCAATATTATTTGGTAATTGAGATAGTTGATGTAAGACTTTATCTTTAAACCACTTAATAAATGTCTTGTTATGCTCTCTAGCAAGCCATATTGAATTTGCTCGAGGATATTATTTCTTGATGAAATAGGAATGTTCCATGATATAAACACGTACTTTGTCAATGTTGCATACAATATACAAATGAGCTTGTTCCAACATCTCATGAATGATTACTTTCATTCATGATCCTAAAATCCCTTTGCCAAAATACTCCTTAATATTCTTGTCATTTACAGGAGCATCAGCACCACTTAGAAAGTCATTGCAAAAATGCATAACCTCTCTCACCACATAACCCTTAATAATACTTCCTTCAGTTCGATAACGGTTTCGAACATCACCTTTAAAAACATTCATGTGCCGTTCAAAAGGATCCATATAATGCAAGAAAATGGGTCCCAACATTTTCACTTCCCTAGTCAAGTGGACTACAAGATGTATCATGATATCAAAGAATGAAGGAGGAAAATACATCTCAAGCTGGCATAGGGTAACAACCACTTCTCTTTGCAACTTATCAAGAGTCTCACGATCAATACCTTTGCTGCGCAGACTGTTGAAGAAGAAACAAAGTCTGGTGATTGCAAATCTTACATGCTTTGACAGTGTAGATCGAATTACCACAAATAATATTTGTTGCATTAGAGTGTGATAATCATGAGATTTAAGACCTATCAGCTTCAAATATTTCATTGATACCATTCTATGGATGTTGGATGAGTAACCCTATGACACCTTAACATTAACTAAGCACTTACAAAAAGCTTTCTTCTCCTTTCTAGACAATGTGCAACAAGCAGGAGGTAAATATGTTCTCTGATCACTACTAACTATTATTAATTCTGTCCTTATTCCCATTTCACATAGGTCCATTCTGGATTTGATCCCATCTTTAGTCTTACCTGGTATATTCAACAGAGTACCAATGATGCTATCACATATATTTTTCTCAACATGCATGACATTGATACAATGCCTTGTTGACCTAAAGGTTATACATTTTCCATATTTTGATAATGACTCAATCGTTCCATTCATATGTATCTAATATGTTTGTTAAAGATTGATTTCAGGCTTTAGGTACATGAAAATGATGAAATTACACAAGCCCTAGTTTGTCCAAGTTGAAGTCAAATGCAATGCAAGTGTTCTAATTAGAAAATCACTTCAAACAACCTTAGAAGAATTGTGTAATCACTTGTATTGATGATATGACTTGTAACTAAGATGAGAAAAATATGTGGGACACTTTATACCAAGGTTTAATCACTTTATAGTCAATTTAGAAAATTGATCACATGTTGTTCATCAATTGAGTTACAATCTCGACTGATCCTATGATGGATTTTCTGAAGATGACCCATTGATTGAGTTGTGCATTCACAGAACTCGACCGACTGACTCACTGAGCAAATTCAATTTTAGCTCATTGGTCGAGTTCTCCAGAACAAACTCGACTGATAGTTTGAAAATTGTCTTTGTCTTTTAGTTGATCGGTCGAGTTACCTTTATTAAAACTCGACCGAATGCATTGTATGAAAAACGTAGAAATGGTGATTATAATTGTTGGTCACTTGTTTTGGAGAAAATAGGTCTGTTGGCTTGTGCAAAAATGGCAATATTCCAGCCCTAAGTGTTCCCCAACTCAAGGGAGCAACCCCAACTATAAATAGGACACCCTTGGAGTTCATTCGAAGTTTGTTGATTCAAAACATTCAAGGTCCTTGCTATAGTTGAGTGTGCTACTACTCCTTGAGCCCCTTTCTCTCTATATTTTACACTTCATTTTGTGATTTGTGAGTGAGTTAGGCTTATTGTAAGAGAGCTCCACCCTTGTGCATGTAAAGCTCTCAATCTTCTACTACTTCCCTATCCCCTTCCTACATGAAGAAAATGGAAAGCAAGCTCCATCGAGTGAAGAAGGAGTTATAGCTGGTCCTTTTCAAGGTTGATGAAGAGGTGGTGATCTTCTCCAAGTAAAGGAGAAGGAAAATGCTAAAGATCCAAGAAGAGAAGCAAAGTCCTTCAAGGCAAAAGACTTGCGCTTGAGTGGGTAAGACCTTGGTGAAGGCTTAAGACTCAACCTAAGTGGGTAAGCCCTTTGGTAAGGTGGATATCTCCTTGTGGTTGCATGCATAAGTCCTTTGGTGGTCATGTGTTGTAACTCTTATTGGTGATAATGTAAAGAAAAGCAATTTTAAAGTCCTAGAGGTTGACCTCTCGAGGTAGTGGATTGACTCACTTCTAGTTTGAAGTGTGGAACCACTCTACATCCATTCATCAAGTGCTTTCTATCAATCTCTCTCATCCTTGATATTCTTGTTCGATAGGACTTCAAATTGCAATTAAGCTATTCCTTTAAACTTGATATAATTTGAAGGTCTAATCTATTTTGTGAGAAATTTTTTAGCTCTATTCACCTCCCTCTAGAGCCCTTAGATCGAACAAGCAATATCAGAGCCAAGGATCATCTCTAACAATCTCCCACAAGACGAGAAGATGGGTGACAACCTACTTGGTTCTCTCTACCTAGAGGGAGGCTTCTCCATGTGTCCTTCGGTCTTTGATGGCACCAACTTACTCTATTTGAAGAGGCGTATACAGTTCTACATTCAAGGGATGAACTTTGATATGTGGAAGGTGATGGTCACACCCTACAAGGAGCCAGCTGGAGCTATAACAAACTCGAGTGAAGATGCACTCATAGAAGCCCAACTCAAAGCCAAGGCCATTAGCATCCTCTATGCAGCCCTCAACCCTACAGAGTTCAACCAGATCTCATCTTGGGACACCGCCTATGAGATTTGGGACAAGATGTGCATCACCTATGAAGGAACCAAGCAATTAATGGAGGCAAAGATTTACATGTTGAACAACCTTCTAGAGAACTTCAAGATGGGTAAGAAAGAAGGTATTGCAGAGATGTATTCAATACTCAATGTCATCATCAATGGGCTGGCTACATTGGGAAACACTTTGGATAGAGGTGTAATCAACTCAAAGATGTTAAGAACTCTTCCAAAGAGATGGGAGTCAAAGGTCACCTCCATTGAAGAAGTGAGGAGCCTTGGTGATATCCCAACTAAAGAACTCATTGGCAACCTTCAAGCTCATGAGCCTAGACATGATAAGAAAGAAGAAAAAGCAAAGCAAGAAGAGAAGGAAGCCAATAAGATTAAAGATAGTGCTTTTAAAGCACAAGTGGAGTCTATCATCCTTCAACAACAACTTTCTTGTCAAACTTATCCCTCCTCCTCTGGTGAATATGAAGGCCCTAGTGAGTATGAAGCCAACTACATCAAGGGAAAACACTTCAAGGGAAAGAAAGTCTCCTCCTACTCTACTTTGAGATGATACAAGTGTGGTAAAAAGGGGCACTACAAGAGTGATAGCCCCAAGTCAAGAAAATATCACCATAGGGGCAGCTCAAAGGAAGAGGAGTACAAGAAGGTGAGAAAAGACAAGAGGAAGGACAAGAAGGAGTAGAGATACACGAATGCATCTCATGCAACTTGGGAAGCTTTATCTTCAAGTAGCTCTAGCTCGAAAGAAGATGGATAGTGCCACCTTGATCTCATGGCCCCTACTAGTGAAGATATTGGTGAGGTAAGTGAGGTAAGTGTGGTAAGCTTGCATGAATTATCTAAGGAAGATGTTATTGACATGCTTATTTCAACCCATTCATCTTTTGCTAAATGTAAATCTAAAAGAAAATGGTTAGGAAAAATTATTGATGATCTTTATGCTAAGCTTGAAATTCTTGAATTGAATGAGAAAAATAACCTTGAGATTATTTATAATTTGCATGGGAAATACCTTGATCCTGAGCTCCAATATAATGGAGTTGAATTTGAGAATGGTATCTACCTTAAGAACATTGAGAATCTTAAGGAAGAAAACAAAAATTGCCTGAAAGAGCTTAAATTGCTTAAAACTAAAGATGTTGAATTTAAGCTCCTTATTGATGCTCGTAGATAAGAGAGACATGTCTATCTCAAAGAGATTTAAATACTTAAATCTTAAATACTAGGTTTCTTGCTAAAGTAAATGAACTATCTTCTAGATTTTTATTGCCTAGTGTTAATGTTGCTTCTATCTCTCGGGAAGAACACTCATATTTGACTAAAGCTTAATGTCTTGAGACTGATCTTGTGCATGCTAGGGGTGACATATCTAGTTTATCTTCTACTATTGTTTCTTTGAATGATGATAACCATAGATTGAGAGCATCCCTATAGAAATTCCTCAAATGGAAGAACTCCCTAAATGAAATCCTTGACCATTCTATCAAACAAAGTGGTACTAGTGGTTTGGGATTTGTAGGGGGAGCATCAAAGGGAAAGAGAAAAGCCAAAGGTAAGAAAAAGAGAAAGGAGACCTCTTTCTTTGTAGGAGAGTCTTCTGACACTTAGAATCCTATGGTTTGTCCTCATTGCAAATGTGTTGATCATTACTCTACTTTTTGTCCTTACAATCCTAAGGGGACCAACCCAAAGATGAAATGGGATCCCAAGCTAACTCTAGATACCAAAGTTTGAGTTGGGAATTGATATTCTCCTTTCTTACAGGAAAGGGTAGATGGATTGTTAATAGTGGTTGCACAAAGCACATGACCAGTGACATAAGCCATTTCAATAATTTCACTAAGAAGAAAGTAGGATCAGTCACCTTTGGGGATAATAGGAAAGGTAAAGTCAAAGGCGAGGATGATGTAGGTGAATCCTTGTGCATCAAGAATATTCTTTTTATGGATGGCCTACATCACAATTCAATTAGTGTTAGTCAACTTTGTGATAATGGCTACCTTATGTTATTTACTTCCTTTGTATGCTTGATTCTAGATTCCCTCACCTACCAAGTTATATATAAGGGAACTAGAAGTGGTAATATTTAAGTTATTATTCTTGACTCTATTAATCTTGTGGTTGGTAGATTCTTAGTAGTCAACTCAAATTATATTTCTCTTTGGCACCACTGGCTTCGTCATGTAAATATGCATCAATTGAAGAAGTTTAGAAAAAAGGACTTGGTGAAGGGACTTCCTAAACTAGATTTTGAAAAGGATGAGGAATGCCAATCTTGTACCCAAGGAAAGCAAACCAAGTCCTCCTTCAAATCCAAAGGAGTCCTTAGCACCAAGAGAGATCTTGAGCATTTTCACATTGATTTATTTGGACCAATGAGAATGCAATCACTTCGTGATTCCAAGTATTGCCTTGTTATTGTCGATGATTTCTCTAGATATACTTGGACCTTATTTCTCATTTCTAAGAGTGATACGCTTGATGTTTTCTTAGCTTTTATAAATGAGTTAAGAATGAAGCTTCTTGGCACATTGTTTCCATCCGTAGTGACCATGGGGGAGAATTTGAATATGAGCTTTTTGAGTGTTTTTGTCAAGATTCAGGTTATGCACACAACTTCTCTTCACGTCAAACGCCTAAACAAAATGAGGTTGTAGAGAGGAAGAATAGGTATTTATAGGATATGGCTAAGACCATGCTTCTTGAGTATGATACTTGTAAGAAGTTTTGGGTTGAAGCTGTCAGTACCTCATGTTTTGTGCAAAATTAGGTTTTTACTCATTCTTCGCTTAAGAAAACCCCCTATGAATTATGATGTGGTAGGAGGCCTTCTATCAAGTATTTCCATGTTTTTAGATATCCTTGTTTTGTTTTGAATATGAAAGATTCTCTTGACAAGTTTGATCTGAAATTGTACAAGGCTTTCTTTCTTGGCTATAGCACTACTAGCATGGCTTAAAGAGTTTTTAATGTTGATCTTGCTAAAGTAGAAGAATCTATTAATGTAAAGTTTATTGAGACTAACCCCTATATTCCCAAATATATTGTTCTAAATAATGATGTTAGAAGTGAAGTAATTCCTATCCTTAAAGGGCTCAACATCACTCAAAAGGGAAAAGAGGTGGCTACTCACGAAGAAGACAAAGATGACAAAAAGAAGGATCCAACTCCTCAGTTTGCAAAGAGTCATCCAAAGGAGCTGCTTTTGGGTGATGTATTTGAAAGAGTGAAGATGCGGGATGCATTCAACAAAAGACAAACCAACAATGCCTTCATCTCTCAACTCGAGCCTAAGAATGTCAAGGATGATCTTGGGGATGAAGAATGGATCCTATCTATGCAAGAGGAGCTGGAGCAATTTGAGAAGAACAAAGTTTGGACCCTTGTTCCAAGACCAAGTGATAGAAAGATCATTGGCACCAAATGAATCTACCACAAAAAGCTTGATGAAAGCAGAAAAGTGGTAAGGAACAAAGCAAGGTTAGTGGCTTAAGGCTACAATCAACAAGAAGGTATAGAATTTGATAAGACATATGATATTGTAGCTAGACTTGAGTCCATTTGTATGTTTCGTGCCTTTTTTAGTTATAAAGACTTTCTTTTGTATCAAAGGGATGTTTCTCAATATATAAAAAGACACAGGAGCTTTCGTACCAAAAAAAAGGGATGTTAAAGGTGTGTTTTTGAATGGTACAATTGAGGAGGAAGTGTATGTTGAACAACCTCCGGGCTTTGAACATGATAGTCTACCTAACCATGTTTATTTATTGCAAAAATCTCTTTGTGGACTCAAACAAGCACCAAGGGCTTGGTATGAGAAATTATTTTTTTTGTTAGATCATGGTTATATCGTGGGCAAAGTGGATTCTACGTTGTTTCTAAAACACACTTCTAACAATTTTGTTATCATTCAAATATATGTTGATGATATCATTTTTGGCAGAACTAACCTTGATCTTTGCAAAGAATTTATTGATCTTATGCAGAGTGAATTCAAGATGAGTATGATGGGTGAACTCACATTCTTCCTCAGCTTTCAAATCAAGAAAACAAAAGATGGAAACTTCATCAACCAAGGCAAGTACACAAATAAACTACTTAAGTGCCTTGGGATGGAGAACACCAAGCTGATGAATACACCCATGTCAAACATTGCCAAACTTGATAAATATGAAGAAGGTGAGAAGGTAGATGAGAAGCTTTATAGATGTATGATTGGAAGTTTACTTTACTTAATTGCCTCTTGACCTGATATAATGTTTAGTGTTGTCTTGTGTGCTTGCTTTCAATCAAATCCTAAGAAATTACATCTTGTAGCTATTAAGAGGATTCTAAGGTTCTTAGACAAAACTCCAAATTTTAGACTATGATATCCCAAGTCAAGGGACTTTACTCTTACTTCTTATAGTGATGTCGATTATGCAGGGTGCTTGATTGATAGAAAGTGCACAAGTGGCACTTATTTCCTCCTAGGACCATGCTTGGTGTCTTGGTTCCAAGAAATAGAGCACATTGGCATTATCAACCACTAAGTATGACTACATTATAGTCAGGAGTTGTTGTGCCCAGGTCCTATGGATGAAGCAAATGCTCCAAGAATTTAACATTCATTTTGATGTTTCTACTATCTATTGTGATAATACTAGTGCAATTAACTTGTCTTACAATCATATCTTGTGTAGTAGAGATAAACATATAGAGGTTCTCCATCACTTTGTTTGTAATCACATTGCCAAGAAGGATATCTATATCATGCATGTGGACACAAAAAATCAGTTGGCGGACATTTTCACTAAACCTCTAGCAAGAGAGAAATTTAACTTTATTAGATCAAAATTACTTATAACTGCTTTGAATGAATCTGATATGCCTTCTAGCTAGTTTTTATCTCTCATATATGTCTTGTCTTTGTTTGAATCATCTTTACTTGCTAACATGCTTAAAATCGATTTTTCATGTTCATTTTACCTTATTTTTCTCTTTTTTGGGTATTTTTTGCAAACACATGTTTTATCCCAAAATAGTACCCGATGATGAGTGATAGGTTCCTAAGTATGTTAAATATACATAATAGACTTGAAAATAAATTTAATTAGCACTCAAATGGCTAGAAATTAAGTTTGATGGTTTTAGGTCAGGTTGACCATCGGTCGAGTTTCCCCAGGACAAACTCGACCGATCGATGGCCGAGAGATTTTTTAAAAAGCCAATCGGTCGAGTTTCTGAGTTCACAGAACTCGACCGATGGCCGGGCTAGAGCACACTTAAGTTGGGATCGGCTAACTATTCTCCATCTCAAGTAGAGAAAAGTCAACCAATTCCACTCTCTTAAGCCCTAAGCTCCCCACCCTCGACCTTCCCTTCCCCTACCTAGCCCTACTCCAACCTAGGTAGACCATCCTTGACCTTCCCTCTTGTCAAACCTAGGTGTGTGAACGTTTCTGGTGGTGTGCTTTGTTCTTTTGATCTCTCTTTCCTCTCGATTCCATTTCCATGGCTTCAAATAGAAGGAAGAGAGCCACCCTTAGCAATGCATCCTCCTCCTTGTCTTCCCTCTTGATCCCCTTTGATGAGACTCTCTTTGTCTCAAATGAGGTTGTTAATAGGTATAAGGACCTTATCCCATGGATTCCTTTCCCTTTTTGGGCCCTCTTTGATCCTAGCCCTAGATGGCCAAGAGGTCATGGATCAAGTGGCAAGAGTGTTACAAGTTCACCATCTATCTGCCCTGGGTGTTGAACACATGTGATTCAACAATTCCATGACTAGCATGAAAGTTGTTCACGAATTCTACACAAACTTTCTTTGGAATTATGACACCCTTGTACCCCATCCTAATACTCAAGTTATCCTTACATCTATAATAGCTGAGAAGAAATTCCAAGTCTCTGAGGAAATCTTGAATGTCTTCTTCTCAGGTACCGTTGAGAATGACACCTGGCATAAGGATTACTACAAGTATTTTGACCTTCTTGATCATGAGGCTTTCTACAAGAAATGTGATATCACCCTTCTTGACATCCATTGTTACTTAAAGAAACCTTAGTTACCCTATAAGAAGAAGTGCACCCTACACTCCTCTTCCTTTTATCTCTAGAGGCACATTCTTTCCCTAGTGGTCAACTGCAACATCCATCAAAAGAAAAATCAAAAGTATATTGCAGAGAACACTGCGGTGATCATGTACTGACTTGTTTCGACTCAGGTAAGAATACACGTAGCACCCACTCTCCCTACCCTTCTTTGATATGTGGTCTTTTTTAGTTTGCCACTAATAAATCTCTCTTCCATGACTTTCACTACATACCTACCCAGAAGGGAGTATGTATCAGTTAGACCACTATCCAAAAGTCTATGCCTATCCTTTCCTCCCCCACACCCGATGCCTCTACCTCTACTTCTACCTCTACTGGACCTGCCTCAACCTCTACCCCAGCACCTCCACCTCCTCAGCCTACCTAACCTAGTCATGCCTCAATTCGTGTGTCCAATGAAACCCTCATGGGTTACATGATACATCAACAGGCATACAACCTCTAGGTCCAGGAGCACCTACATCAGGATTTATGTTCAATCATGTCAAACATGAAAATCTCATATGCACATCCCTACCCAACCTACCAGCCCTACCCATGAAGTGATTATGCATCCTATGCATACAATCACTTTTACCCAGTCCCTACACCTACACCTTCCACTGCTCTCACACCCTCTGCTACTGGTGGACCGGCACCCGTTATCCTGTCTCTACCTGTTGGCCCCTTAGACACTCTACTTGGTGGCCTTGGCAATTTGCTCCTTCCTTCCCTCAGGACAATGAGCTCTATACTCTTGGTATGACTTGGGATGAGCAGAATGCTCATCGGCTCGGTCATCTCTTCGGTCCTTCTATTGATGAGGAGATGTCAGACCAGGCTAATGAGGAGGCTACTGATGCTGATGATGATGTTGGTGATGACGAGGATGATGGTGCTACATCTGATGATGGTGATGGCTCTGATGGTTTTGCTGGTGACTCCAATGACGAAGGCAATGCTGCTACACCTTCAGACAGAAATGATGAATACGAGCCTGATGTGGAGGATGATGATGTTGGTGATATAGTTAGCTTAGATATCTAGATGTTCTTAGTTTTTAGTCTAGTTTGCTGATCATATATATCTCTCTAGGCTATTTTGTATTAGAAACATATGGGCACATGATCTGAGTTGTACTATTTTATCATCTTAGTTTTTCATCATTTTTTGCTTGTAGTTGTTCTATGAGAACTTGCATTCTAAGTTGTAATCTATTTTCTATGCACTCTTACTCTTTGATATGTTATATCTTATGAGTTGGTGCCATGTTTCACCATATTTTGATTGTGACTTATCTTGTTTGTTTCTCTCGTCTCTGTTTGGAGTATGTTTTGAGATTGCATGTTTGAATATCTTCTTGGTTGTGCTTAGAGAAGACCTATTTTTATGCTCTTCTACCCCCCTTCCTTTTTGATAATTTCAAAATGGGGAGAGAATTTTCAATGTCTTGAAACTCAACCATATAGATTTTAATGCCTATGTGATCCTTTTCTTGTTGATTATATGCTTTATCACATGACTTGATAAAGGACCATATAGTACATGTATGTTATATTGCTTTGTGTAGATGGACTAACTATGCAAATTAAAGTAAGCATATATTGAGGGGGAGCAATTCACATTGACAAATCTTGAATCCCCTTACAATTCACAAGACAAAGGTATAATTTCAATATCTTTTTCAACATGATTGAGGAATGGTTTTTCATTGTCAAAAATGGGGAGAATGTTGACCTAAAGGTTATACATTGTCCATATTTTGATAATGACTCAACCATTCCATTCATATGTATCTAATATGTTTGTTCAAGAATGATTTTTGGCTTTAGATACATGAAAAGGATCAAATTACACAAGCCCTAGCATGTCCAAGTTCAAGTCAAATGCAATGCAAGTGTGCTAATTAGAAAATCACTTCAAACGACCTTGAAGAATTTTGTAATCACTTGTATCGATGATATGAATTGTAACTAAGATGAGAAAAATATGTGGGACACTTTTTACCAAGGTTAAGTCACTTTATAGTCAATTTAGCAAATTGATCATAGGTTGTTCATCGGTCGAGTTACAATCTCGATCGACCCTATGATGGATTTTCTAAAGGTGACCCATTCGTCGAGTTTTGCATTCACAGAACTCAATCGACCGACTCAGTGAGCAAATTTGATTTTATCTCATCAGTCGAGTTCCCCAGAACAAACTCGACCAATAGTTTGAAAATTGGCTTTGTCTTTTAGCTGATCGGTCGAGTTACCTTTATTGAAAATCAACCAAATGCACTGAACAAAAAACGTAAAAAAAAGTGATTACAACCATTGGTGACTTGTTTGGGTGAAAATAGATCTAATTCCGTGTACAAAAATGGCTATATTTTGTCCCTAAGTGTTCCCCAACTCAAGGGAGCACCCACAACTATAAATAGGATCCCATGGAGTTCATTCCAAGTTTGTTCATTCAATACATTCAAGGTCCTTGCTATAGTTGAATGTGCTACTGCTCCTTGAACTACTTTCTCTCTCTAGTTTACACTTCATTTCGTTATTTGTGAGTGAGTTAGGCTTATTGTAAGAGAGATCTACCCTTGTTCATGTAAAGCTCTCAATCTTCCACTACTTCCCTATCCCCTTCCTACATGAAGAAAAGGTGAAGAAAGCTCCATTGAGTGAAGAAGGAGTTGTAGTTGGACCTCTTCAAGGTTGATGAAGAGGTGGTGATCTTCTCTAGGTGAAGGAGAAGGCAAAGGCTAAAGATCAAAGAGGAAAAGCAAAGTCCTTCAAGGTGGAAAACATGAGCTTGAGTGGGTAAGACCTTGGTGAAGGATGAAGACTCAAGCTAAGTGGGTAAGCCCTTTGGTAAGGTGGATATCTCCTTGTGGTTGGATGGGTAAGTCCTTTGGTGGTCTTGTGTTATAACTCCTATTGGTGATAATATAGATAAAAGCACTTGCAAAGTCCTATAGGTTGACCTCTATAGGTAGTGGACTGACTCACTTCTAGTTTGAAGTGTAGAACCACTCTACATCCCTTTGTCAGGTGCTTGATATCAATCTCTCTCATCCTTGATATGTTTGTTACATAGGAATTCAAATTGTAATTAAGTTATAGCTTTAAAATTGATATAATTTGAAGGTCTAATTTAATTTGTGAGAAATTTTGTAGCTCTATACACCCCCACCCTCTAGATCCATTAGATCCAACATGCCTGACTGCCAAAGAACTCTAATAAGGAAGATTCCAAAATATTGACTTCTTCTTGCATAAAGATTTGCCACTCTGTGTGGCCATGGTACATTGTGATCTATTACCAAATTCATTGACAAAGTCTATTACACTTTCATTAACAACATCCCCTGATATAGGTTTAGGTGCACTCCATTCCTCATTCCATCCATTGAAAGCTTTGCACAAGCTTCGATATGGATGGAATTTTGGAAGAAACCTTCGATGACTAAGATATACAGTCCTGCTACCATATTTTAGTCATATTGAATCAGTGTTCTCTTCACATATAGGACATGCTTAAGATCCTTTGACACTGTATCCAAACAAATTCCCATATGCTGGAAAGTCATTAACAAAGCAAAACGACATAGCCTGCAAAACAAATGTATCTCTACATGAAGCATCATAGGTCATCACACCTTAACCCTAGAGTTTCATTAAGTCATCAATCAGAGTTTCAAGATAAATGTCGGTATCATTTCCTGGTTGTTTAGGACATGATATCAACAATGAGAGCATACCATACTTATTTTTCCTACACAACCAGGGAGGAAGATTGTATATAACAAGCATAATATGGCCAGTGCTAGTATGGCTGCTTAATGTCCCGTATAGATTTGTCCCATCAGTACAAAGTCTAAGTCTTAGATTCCTAACTTCTTCACCAAATTCAGGGTACAATAAATCAATGTTTTTCCATTGTGGGGAATCATACACATGTCGTAGGATCCCATCATTATTTTTCTTAACCTCTACATGCCACCTCAAATTCTTCACATCTATTGGATTAGCAAACAAGCATTGAAACCATGGTATTATGGGTAGATAATAGATCATCTTGGTAGGAGAACCAGTTTTGGACTTCCCCAAAGTTGTCATTTTATACATTGACACACCACTTTTTGGACAATCTTTCAAATCTACATAGTCCTTTTGAAATAATACACAATCATTCAGGCATGCACGTAACTTCTTGGCCTCCATTCCCATTGGGAACAACAATTTCTTTAACTCGTATGTTGAGATTGGCAGCACGTTTCCTTCAAGAAGAATTTCTTTCAGAAAAGACAACAATGAAGTGAAGATTTTGTCACTCCATCTATTATTAGCCTTCAGCTTATACAATCTCAATACAACACTAAGCGTCATAAACTTAGTACAACCTGTGTATAACGATCTCTCAGCATCATGAACAATCTTCCTAAACATGGGAGGTGGATCGATGTTCTCTACCCCACAACTATCCAAAATCTCATCAACGATGTCTACTAGAACTAGTTTGTTCACATCTATGTCAAAGGAGGAATTTTTTTCTTCCACACACGCTCTATTATTGTCATCTACTGATTTCAATTTTCAAATCTCACCACACCAGTACCATTCCATATAGCCTTGTACAATCCCGTTGCACATGACATGAGTTTTGATTTCGTCACTAGTGTTGACTTTCAAGTTGTTACCACAATGCCTACATAGACGATAGAACCTATATCCAGGTTGTTTCCTATGTTCCTCCATAAATCTAATAAACTGATCAAGACTAGAAATAAACTCTTGGGTGCAGCAATTTCAAATGGACATGCATGATCTATCCATTCAATGATCAAAGAGAAAACAAGTATATATTAGGATTTAGGGATTACATACTAAATTAAGGGTGTAGCTTTAAAAGATTAGGGTTTAGGGTTAACATATTTAAAGATTAGGTTTAGCATTAAAATATTAGGGTTTAGGGTTAAAAAATTTAAAGATTAGGATTTAGTGTTAAAAGATTAGGGTTTAGGGTTCAAAGATTAGATTCTAGGGCCTTATATATATATATATAATAAATGTGTACCACCAATCCCATTATTGAACACCGAATCTCACTAGTAAGTGTATAATGTGTGTTGGGTTTTTGAGAAAATTTTGGTAGTATTTTGCCGTTGTTCTCTATGTACACCAATGTTCATGGGAAAATGCCCACCAACATATGTACTTAGAGAACAAATGGGGAAGTGCTGACAAATCATCATGAAAACTGAATATACATTATACACTTACATCCTATGTGAGATTAAGTGTTCAAGAACAGTTCCAAACTGGGGACTATCCAAGATTTACTCCTAATGAGAAAATCTCAGATGGGTTTCTAGGCCATAATACAATGTTGTCATTTATATACCTACGATCCTAGTTTCATCGTTCATATCCTAGGTTGATTTACAATAGCAACATCTTGTAGTCTTAATCATACCCTGGTCTACGCACCATTTCTATAACATTGATTTCAACGTCTCCAATGTACATGCATGTTCATCATCAAGATGATCATTATACACATAAATGTATGTATCCTATCATTCATAATTTATTTCAAAATTTCAAACTAGCTCATGCATTATCATCATCAATCCACATCATACATGCATATTCATTTATTGATAATCAAAATTTCAAAATTAGAGATCTAACATTAGGTTTATATTTGATTCCTGACACAAACATGCATATTCATTTATTGATATAGGGGATGATTGTGGGATATGAAATCTTACCTATAGTAGTAGGAGAAGTAGTCTGGCGGTGTTGAGGTCCAAAGATCCGATGGCGTTTAGAGCAACAACTCCCCAAACTGTGAGCATGACAACTCACTCCGTCGGCATCCTCAGGCGGTGAGCACAACAGCTCGTTGACGTCCTCAGGTCCAAGCTCCTCATAGTGGCAGGCGAGCAAAGTAGCAGATGGAGTAGCAGAGGAGCAGAGGCGGTGACTGGAAGACAAAGATTGGTGGTACGGCGAGCGACGATAGAATCGCCAGACCTAGCTGGTGAAATCGGGAATGAAATAGAGAAGTGGAAGAGTCTAGTTTGCGCGGATGCTATTAAGTTAACTATAGGCATCAGTTATTACAAAACTCTGATGCTTAACACAAATATGCATCAGTCACACACGAAAACTGACACCTATCTACAATTATAAGCAAAAAAATGTGCACACGGTCAGGGTGTTTATCGTCAGTTTCTAGATACAAAAAGTGACGCCTATCCACATAACATGAAAAAAAAATGTTCTTGAGTAACAATCATAATTCTCATTTGCCAAATGAAAATTGATGTTGAATAGGCAAACTGGGGGGGAATATTTTTGTGGGGAAAATGCAAAAACACACATCCTCTTCAGTTCTTTGCTAAAAACTGATGACATATGAGGAGATAAATTTTTCCTCAGGAAGGATGTTTAGTCGTTGGTTCCTTGTCAAAATATGATGAATACTTAGGGATAAAAATTTTCACCTAGGACCCCTAACAACATCTATTACAAATTTCCATGTCTGAAACCATCATGTCACCTAGGACCCCTAACAACATCACTCATTGGAATAGTCTGCATGTCATAAAGCATAATTTTTTCCTATATTTAAACAAATGGATTGTCTTGTTACTACACTTTTATGATGTGAATAATAGGAATATTCTAGCTAGAGAAATGGCATTCTCTGGAAAAAAATAATGTTGAAAGTTATAAGCATAAGAATGTCTTCTCCTTCCATCTATTTTTCTTCTAAGAAAGAGAAGCATAGAATCACCATGGGATAAACATCAAGTATGATGTGGCATGCTTCCCAAAGTAAAAATTTCATACCCCACAAAGGGGCTACCATCAAAGGATTTCAAAAGCATACATGATAAATTGTGACTGATGTAGCTACAACTCCACAAATTCAAATCTCGAGTCGAATAGAGGAGGGATAAAAAAAAGCATCACTTCTTTCTTTGTTTTCACACTCCCCCTTCATCCTTTTCTTGTGAAACAACTTAGAAAAAAATTGAGAGTGTCAAACTGAAAGTAAGATGAAACTTATTTTTTCTACAAAATCTTAATTTAGAAGCAAGATATGATACTTTTTTGATAGGGAATATAGAACTTTGTGCTTTGTGGTTTTAGGAGACTGAGTCACTTAGCCAGAATTTGGAGGTAAGGATTATAGTCATGTTACAAGGGTGAGGCATGACGTTTTATGAGTATAAATTGGACTTTGTATATGATTTTATTTGCTTGAAGAGAAGAAAATATTCAAGTCCAAAGTATTTTGATAAATTTTGTATTTATCCTTTTTTCTTATATCTTTTAGATATATCTGTAGGATTGTTTTGTTATTTATGTTCTTAGTTTTGTAATTAATTCTATTAGTTTAAATTTTTCTCTTTATTTGGAGTTTTAATTATATTTGTTTGTTTTTTTGTAGGAAAATGGCTCAATCACTCCATGACTAATTTCTCTTGGAAGATATTTTTTACAAATTCCCACAGTGCCTAATTTAAATATATACCTCGCATAAAAGTATCATAACTCTCACATCCCAAGGCAAAATTTAATGGAAAAGTATTTGTTGGAAAGGAAATTCAATTATCTACAGGAAAAACATATTTGAGGACCACTGCCAACTTTATGACTAGTCTAAAAAGACATTTGAAATCATTTTTGTGGGAATCTACAACAAAAAGAATGTGAACGGTCAACATAACTAAAAGCAATCAACTATTTCCTTTATTGACCAGATCTAGAAAGGTGTCAGCTACCGAATAGGAGTCTTCTAGGCACTCTTTTATGTAAGGTTTCCATCCCTCCTTCCCCTATAAAAGGAGGGGGGACTCCACTAAGAAAATGGTCCCAAATTTTGTATTTAATTGTAGTAAAACTCTATTATTTTTCATTCTAGTGTAACTTTACATTCAAAGAAATAATGTTAGTTCCTTTCTTCAACATATGGGTTCTTCTAATTTCATTTTTCTTCTCATTCTTTCTTCTCATGTTTTCTTATTTGAGTAGGGATAGAGATGATAAGTCATTTAATTGTCACCTCTTTGGGATCTTCAGAGACCCTAAATTTGTGGTCTATGACTTACCTCCTTTTTCTTCTTGTTTCTCCCTTTCTCACCTTGAGTAGCGAGTAGTCTTATTATAGGGGTACATGGAATAGCCCCATGACAATTCTATAGATTTTAATGCATCTATACAATTTTCATCTATAGAACGAATTTGGGTTTAGAAAATTGCCGATTTAAATGAAGTGATCTCTCATTTTTATCGCAAGTTAACTCTGGTGGATACAACCGTAGAACCTAGAATTTAGAACAACTAAACCAGTAGCATGGGTATTTGGATGTGATAGTGGAAAAATCCATATTTTTTTAATGACTTAACCATTTCATTCATATGTATCTAATATGTTTGTCTAAGAATGATTTTAGGCTTTATGTATATGTAAAGGATCAAATTACACAAGCCCTAGCTTGTCTAAGTTTATTTAAAAGAAATACAAGTGTTCCTTTTGGAAAATCACCTTAGATTAATTTTGTAATCACCTGTATTGATGATATGACCTGTAACTAATATGAGAAAAAATTGGGGATACTTAATTCCAAGGTTTGGTCACTCGAAAATCATTTTGAAAAATTTGTCACAACAACTTTTTCGGTCGAGTTGGAAACTTGATCGATCCAGTGATGGATTTGAAATGACCAATCGATCGAGTTGTACACTCAAATAACTCGACCAATTGATAAACTAAACAAAACTATTTTTTACTCATAGGTCGAGTTTTTCAGAACAGACTCAATTGATAGTTTGAATATTGACTTTGTCGATTAGTGGATTGGTAGAGTTACCTTTATTGAAACTCAACCAAATGTACTATACAAAAAATGTAGAAAAGTGATTATAAATATTAGAGAGTTGTTGGAAATGAAAATAGATCCTTTGCAAGTTGTAAAACGGCTATTTTTCATTCTTAAGTGACCCCACACTCAAAGGAACACCCCCAACTATAAATAGGACTCCTTGGAGTTGATGCCTAGTTTTCTCATTCATGCTATCCTAAGTCCTTGCTATAGTTGAGTGTGTTGTGAACTTTTGAACCCCTTTCTCTCTCTCATTTATAAAGCATTTCATGATTATGAGTGAGTGAGAAATGTTGCAAAGAGAGCTACCTCCATGTGCACGTAACACTCTCATTCCTTCCATCTTCCCAATCGCATTTCTCAAATAGAAAAGTTTGAAGCAAGCTACTCTAAGTAAAGGTGAAGTTATTGTTGGTCTTCTCCAAGGTTGAAGAAGATGTGAAGATCTTCTCCAGGTGAAGGAGAAGAGGAAGGCTAAGATTCAAGAAGAGTGGGTAATTCCTTATAGGCAAAAGACTTGATCCAAGTGTGGGTAAGTCCTTGTTGAAGGTTGAAGACATCTTGATCAAGTGTTTATGTAGGTGAAAGACTTTTGTCTTGAGTCGGTAAGTCCTTGGATGTATGGTGATCTCCTTATATATCTTATGATGGAATATAAGTTTACACAGATTGCAAAGTCCTAGAGGTTGACTTATGTAGGTTGTGGATTGATTATCTCCAAGTTTGGAGATTGGAACCACTGTAACTACCTTGTCCAAGTACATGTTTCAATTACTCTCATCATTGCTATGCCATATTAGATAGGACTTCAAATTTATCTTAATCATTTGGTTTCAAGTGATATAATTTGAAGGTATAACTTTTTGTTGTGAAAATTTTGAATCTCTATTCAACCCCCTCTAGAGATCTAGATCCAACAAGTATCAGAGCCAAGGATCATCTCCAACAATTTCTCACAAGATGATAAGATGGGTGAGAGCCTACTTGATTCACTCAACCTTGAGGGAGGCTTCTCCATGCATCCTCTGATCTTCTATGGTACCAAATTCCTCTATTAGAAGAGGCATATGCAGTTCTACATTCAAGGGATGAACTTTTATATGTGGAAGGTGATGGTCACACCATACATGGAGCCAACCAAAGTTGTGTAAACATGGAATTCAGTTTCTCTAAAAGAAGCCCAGCTCAATTCTAAATCTATAAGCATCCTCTATACAACCCTTACCCCAACAGAGGTCAACAACATCTCCTCATGGGATACAACCTATGATATATGGGATAAGTTGTTCATCACCTATGAGGGCACAAAGAAAGTGAAGGAGGCTAAACTTTACATGCTAAACAATCTTCTAGAGAACTTCATGATGGGAAAGAAAGAAGGAATTGTGGAGATGTACTCTAGGCTCAACGTCATCATCAATTCCCTAGTTGCTTTGGGAAACACTTTGAATAGATGAGCAATTAACTCCAAGATCTTCAGAGCTCCAAAAAAGAGATGGTAATCTAAGGTGTCCTCTGTTAAAGAAGTGAGAATCCTTGGTGACATCCCAACTGAAGAGCTCATTGGTAATCTACAAGCTCATGATCCAAGGGTTGACAAGAAAAAAGAGGAAGCCAAGCAATAAGAGAAGGAAGCAAGAAAGATCAAAGATAGTGCCTTCAAAGCTGAAGTGGAGGTTGTCATCCTTCAACAACAACTTGGTTGCTGGACATCTCCCTCCTCCTTTAGTGAAGATGATGGTCGTAGTGATCTAGAAGCCAACTACTCCATGGGCAAGAACTTCAAGGGAATGAAACCCTCCTCTTCTACTCCAAAATGATAAAAATGTGGCCAAAAAGGGCACTACAAGAGTGAATGTCCAAAATAAAAAAAGTCACACCACAAGGGCAGCTCTAAGAAGGAGGAAGAGTACAACAAGGAGAGAAAGTACAAGAACAAGGAAAAGAACTAGAAAACACACAAGAATGCAGCTTGGGAAGCATCATCGTCAAGTGGCTCAAGCTTCGATGAAGATGGAGAGTACCACCTTGCACTCATGGCCTCTACAAGTGAAGAAATTGGTGAGGTAAGTGAGGTAAGCTTGCATGAGTTAGCCAAACAAACTCTTATTGATATGTTTGTTTCTACCTGTTCTTCTTTTGCTAAATGTAAATCTAAGAGAAAGAGGTTAGGAAAAATTGTTGATGATTTGTATGTTAAACTTGAGATTCTTAAGCAAAATGAAAAAATTCATCTTGAGAGCATTGATAACATGCAAGGCCGATTTCTTGATATTCAGCCCCAATACAATGGAGTTGAGGTAGAGAATGGTGTTTATATTAAGAATATTGAAACTTTTAAGGAAGATAACCAAAAGAGCCTAAATGGGCTTGAAAAAATTAAAATAGAAAATGTTGATTTAAGCTTATTGTTGATGCCTATAGAGATGAAAGGGATGTTTACCTCAAAGAAATTTAAGTGCTTAAATCTTAAAATGCTAGGCTTCTTGGTAAAGTTAATGATTTATCTTCTAGATCTATTTTTCCTAGTAATGATGTTGCTTCTATTTCTCTTGAAAGAGACTCTTATTTGACTAAAGCCTTCTATTTAGAGGCCAACCTTGTTAATACTAGAGATGATCTTGCTAGTTTTCCTTCTAGTATCATATCTCTTAGAGATCACAATCATAGACTTATAGCCTCTCTACAAGAATTCTTGGAAGGGAAAAACTCACTAAATGAAATCCTTGACCATACTACCAAAGAAAGTGGTAATAGTGGTTTGAGATTTGTGGGAGGCACACCTTAGGGCAAGAACAAATCCAAATATAAGAAAAAGAGTAAGGAAACCTCCTTTTTCATTGGAGAGTCTTCCGACACTAAGAACCCTATGATTTGTTCTCATTGCAAATGTGATGATGATATTTCTAATTATTGTCCTTACAGGACTAAGGGGATAAACCCAATGACGACATGGGTCCCCAAGCTAACTCCATATCCCAAAGTTTAAATTGGGAACCGACACTCTCCTTTCTTGCAGGAAAAAAGGTAGATGGTTTGATTACAGTGGTTGCACTCAACA
Source organism: Alisma plantago-aquatica (assembly GCA_963693085.1). Taxonomy (NCBI): domain Eukaryota; kingdom Viridiplantae; phylum Streptophyta; class Magnoliopsida; order Alismatales; family Alismataceae; genus Alisma; species Alisma plantago-aquatica. The sequence goes on from OY856410.1 coordinate 169,189,709, forward strand.
CATGACAGCTGATATAAGCCATTTCAACAACTTCACTAAGAAGAAATGAGGTTCGGTTATATTTGGGGACAACAAATAAGGTAATGTAAAATGTGAGGGTGACGTAGGTGAATCCTTGTGTATCAAGAATATTCTCTTTGTGGATGCCCTACATCACAATTTAATATGTGTATGCCAATTATGTGATAATGGTTACCTTTGCTATTTACTTCTTTTGAATGCTTGATTCTATATTCCATCACCTATCTAGTCATATATAAGGGAACTAGAAGTGGTAATCTTTATGTAATTGTTCTTGTCTCTATTAAGACTAATGTCGGTAGATGCCTAGTAGTCAACTCGAATGATATTTGTCTTTTCCATCTTCAACTTGATCATGTAAATATGCATCCATTGAAGAAGTTGAGCATAAGGGATTTGGTCAAGGGACCTCCTAATTTGGATTTTTAAAAGGATGAGGAATGACAACCTTGTACCCAAGGAAAGCAGACTAAGTCCTCCTTCAAATACAAAGGAGTCCTTAGCACCAAGAGAGCTCTTGAACTTCTCCATATTGATCTATTTGGACCTATGAGAACTCAATAGCTTCATGGTTCCAAGTATTGTCTTGTTATTATTGATGATTTCTCTAGATATACATGGACCTTCTTTCTCGTTTCCAAAAGTGATACACTTGATGTTTTCTCTAATTATTGTAAATCATTTAAGAACAAAGTTTCTTGCCAGATTGTTTCCATCTACAGTGATCACGGGGGAGAATATGAAAATGATCTTTTAAAACATTTTTGTGAAAATCTGGATATGCACATAACTTCTTTTCACCTCAAACACCTCAAATAAATGGGGTTGTATAGAGGAAGAATAGGTCACTACAGGAAATGGCTAGGACCTTGCTTTTAGAGTATGAGACTCCAAAGAAGTTTTGGGCCGAAGACGTTAGTACCTCATGTCTTGTGTAAAATTTGGTTTTTACGCGTCCTTCTTTACAGAAAACCCCCTATGAGCTATGGCGTGGTAGGAACCCTTCTATCAAGTACTTTCATGTTTTTGGATGCCCTAGTTTTGTTTTGAATATGAAAGATTCTCTTGACAATTTTGATCTGAAATCTTACAAGGCTTTCTTTCTTGGCTACAACTCTACTAGAAAGGCTTATAGAGTATCTAATGTTGATCTTGCTAAAGTAGAAAAATGTATTAATGTTAAGTTTATTGAGACTAACCCCTCTATTCTGAAAGATAGTTTTTCAAATGATGATGTTGTAGGTGAAGTAATTCCTATCATAAAAGAACTCAACATCACTCAAAAGGGAAAAGAGGTGGCCATCCAAGAAGAAGAGAAAGATGAAGAGAAGAAGGATCCAACTCCCCACTTTGAATAGAATCATCCAAAAGAGCTGATTTTAGGTGACCCTTTTAAAAGAGTGAAGATGCTGGTTGCCTTCAACAAAGAATAATTCAACAACACCTTTATCACACTACTTGAGCCAACAAATGTCAAAGAAGCTCTTGGAGATGATGAATGAATCCTAGCCATGTAAGAAGAATTGGAGCAATTCGAGAAGAAGAAAGGATGGACCCTTGTACCAAGACAAAGTGATCAAAAGATCATTGGCATCAAGTGGGTCTATCATAACAAGCTAGATGAAAGTGGCAAGGTGGTAAGAAACAAAGAAAGGTTAGTGGATCAAGGTTGCAATCAATAGGAAGGCATGGATTTTGATGAAACATATGCTAGCTAGACATGAGTCCATTTGTATGTTGCTTGATTTTTCTAGTTATAAGAACTTTCTTCTTTGTCAAATGTATGTTAAAAGTGTGCTTTTGAATGGTACAATTAAGGAGGAAGTGTATGTTGTACTACTCCAGAGCTTTGAACATGATAGTCTACATAACCATGTTTATTTGTTGCAAAAATCTCTCTATATACGCAAACAAGCACCTCGAGCTTGGCATGAAAAATTAAAGAACTTTTTGTTAGATCATGGCTATATCATGGGAAAAGTAGATTCTACCTTGTTTCTAAAACACACTTTGAATAATTTTCTTATCATTCAAATATATGTTAATGATATTATTTTTGGTGGAACTAATCTTGATCTTTGCAAGGAGTATAGTGATCTTATGTAGAGTAAATTTGAGATGAGCATGATGTGTGAGCTTACATTATTCCTCGACTTTCAAATGAATCCAAATAAAGATGGGAACTTCATCAACCAAGGCAAGTACATAAGTGGGCTACATAAGATCTTTAGGATGGAGAACACCAAGTTGATGGACACACCCATGCCAAACACTACCAAACTTGACAAAGATGAAGAAGGTGAGAAGGTAGATGAGAAGATCTACAGAGGTATGATTGGAAGTTTACTTTATTTAACTACCTCTAAACCTGATATAATGTTTAGTGTTTGATTATGTGCTCATTTTCAATCAAATCCCAAGAAATCACATCTTATAAATGTCAAGAGGATTTTAAGATACTTATCTAAAATCCCAAATTTTGGACTATGGTATCCCAAGTAAAGTGACTTTACTATTACAGCTTATAGTGATGAAGATTACACATGATGCTTGATTGATAGAAAGTTCAGAAGTGGCACTTGCTTTCTCTTATGACCATGCGTGGTGTCTTGGTTCTCCAGGAAATGCATGGTGTCTTGGCATTATCAACTACCAAGGATGAATACATTGCAGTCAGGAGTCGTTGTGCCCAGGTCATATGGATGAATTAAATGCTCTAAGACTTTAACACTCATTTTGATGTTTCTCCTATCTATTCTGATAATGCTAGTGCAATCAATTTATATTACAATCCTATATTGCACAGTAGAGTTAATCATATATAGGTTCATCATCATTTTCTTCATCATCACATTACCAAAAAGGATATCTATATCATGCACATGGACACGGAAAATTAGTTGGAAGGCATTTTTACTAAACCTCTAGCTAGAGAGAAATTTAATTTTATTAGATTTAACCTGCTCATAACTGCTTTGGATGAATCTAATATGCCCTCTAGATAGTTTTCTTATATCCTATATGCTTCTCTTATGTCTTGACCATCCTTTCTTGATAACAAGCTAAAATTTTCATGTTCGTTTGCCTTGTTTTTAACTTGTTTTGGGTAGTTTTAGCAAAAGCTTGTTTTATCACAAAATAGTACCCAATAATGAGTGATATGTGCCTAAGTATGTTTAAAATGAAAAATGGACTAGAAAAATAAATTTAATTAGCACTCAAGAGTTTAGAAATTAAAATTTCTACAGTTGGTTCAGGTTGACCATCGATCGAGTTGCCAACTTGAACAACCTGTGGCTGAGGGCTTTTGTAAAGAGCCATTCGGTCAAGTTTCCCAATGATAGAACTATACCAATGGCCGGGCTGGAGCAAACTTGTCACGAAACCATTCTTACCCCAATCCCAATCCCACTGCCTAGATAGTAGAAAAAGGATTGAAGAGCTCGTCCCTGAGTGGACCAATAAGATCAATCACACTGACATTTATAATAAGAAATAAATAACTAAAAAAATAGATAATTAAAGAACTAACCCAATACGGAGATAGATCTGATTTATTTTTGTCATCAGAGTGTATGAGTGCAGAAGCGATCTTATTCAATATTCCATTTGTATTGCCTAAAATCAAGAAAATCAAGACACAATCATGCAATTGCACGATACTCTATCAAAATCAAGTAAAACACTTTATAAGAATATAAGTATACTTGGCAGGACTTATATTCAAAAGAATAACTAGCAATTTGCAAAACCAACATTTATTTAACAAGTTTTTCAAGCAATTCAACTTTTATTCCGAGTTCCCATTATGTTGTAATTCGAGAAGCATGCTTCAATATTGTATGTGACTCTATTACGCCAGCGCGATGGGGAAGGTCACTAGGCTCCTTCTCACCAGAGGAACATAGGAGGCCAATGTACAAGTCCCACCTCCAAATGAGAGGGTTGTTGCACTCACCATCAACATTATCAACATTATCAATATCATCATCATTATCAATATACGGGCAGTCATAATGGGTATGCAATTTATGTTTTCATTTTTTTCAAAATATAGTATAGAAAAACAAAAGACTAATCATAGGGAACAATAGCTCATCCAAGTAAATAGCCAAGCATATGGTCAAGAGATACATAAAAGTATCTTCAATATAATCAAGAAGGAGTTATATAATAGCGTACCTTCCACTGAAGATTTCGAGTATAGATCAATATTCGAGTCAATAGGTAGACACTTCGAGTCAAATCCTAAATCATTAAGATTGGATCAAGGGTCAAGATCAAGATATTTTGATATCATGTTTTAATATTTAACATTAGGGTTACACTTTTCCTATGTCAACCTTAGGGTTGAGTCATTCACTTATAATCAGTCAATATTTCAATATGTCCAACATTATTTCAAATATCAAGTATTTTTGAGTGTGAATGACTTTCCTAGGTTTCTAGGATCATATGTGTTAACCCTAATATATGATCATTATCCAAGTCATCATCAAATTTCTAGTTCATCATCATGATACTTAGTATAATTGAGATTCAAGATAAGTTTGATTATGGCAGAGTCATGAATCATACACATGATCATGGTTTTTACAATATCTAGATCCATTATCACAATATAAAGGTTAACCCTTAGTTCAATTTTCATGATTCACATTCTAGGAGAGATGAGTTACAAGATTAGATATAAACTCATATTTAGTCAAGTTTGATTTCAAGATGATCATTATAATCGAAAATCAAGATTTCAAGGGATTAATCACTAAAATAGAGTCATTTGAAAAATTAAATAAGCAAGATATCATGATTTAATTATGTCCGTGATAATCATTTGGATTATTATTTCAAAAGTATTTTTAGTCATTTCACTGGATTTTTCTGATCAAGATTGACTATTTATTCAAATTATTTTGAGCTAGGATGCATTTTCTATGATTTAAACAAGATCTGGCATTTAATTGAATATTTGAGTAGAGGAGAGGTAAAAATACCTTAAATGAGTGGCTGAGGAAAAATTATTTGCCTTCGGATCCGTGGTCATATTTGACTAGTGCCACAGATGAGTGGTTGAGGAGTGTGGTTTACTACGTAAGGAACCAGTCTGATCATTGATTTGGCCGGTTCAAGGCTGGTATTTTGGGCCGATTTGGTTCTCTATTTGGGCTGACGGTCTAGCAGCCTATCTCCCTCGTGCAGACTCCCACGAGTCAGGAACTATAGTAGGGAGGTCTCACCGGAGTAAGGGGAAAACAAAGCAGGAGGAGCAAGTGGAGGTCGAGGAAGTGCTTCCTAACCTCACCATGCCTTTACGAGCTGGACGTGATCCTTGATCGGTGAGCTGGAGAGGTGAGTGAAAATGCCCAAAACGGCCTGGCGGTGACACTAATTGGTCGAGTAGGTGAAGAAGTGGCATATCAAGGTTGTTTGAGGATAAGAGAGAGCACGAAAATGTGAGTCTTAGAAAGGCATCATGGGTTCGATCCTTGGGGGGTGTTTATATAGCACTAGGCTAGGGTTAAGAGAGTTGGGTTGGCAGCCATGGTCGTCAGAGTGAGACGGGAGAACAAGGGATGCCTTTTGGCGGAAAAATAGAGCATGAACGATGGTTAAAATAGGGCTATTTGTGGTCAAAATTGCAAGAGGAATATTTCCATTCGCTTAGATTTTCAAACCATGGTCGTGAGCGGGAGATTGGCCATTAAGGCTGCTTTGTCTCCTCCCCGCAATTAGCGGGAGGTAGGAGATGACTCCCTGACCACTCGATCAGCTCCCTCATCTGTGGGAGCCTGATCTGAGGGTCAGGGTCCCTACCTTCACGAAACATGTAGATCAATAACTTGGAATAGCCAATAAAAGAGCAAATATAGGGGGTTTTAACCCATTAACTTCAAGAAATCATAGTAATTAGTAGGAATGTCCAATTGCAATGAAATTTGGATCATAGATTCAGAACAATCTAGAGAATATTTAGAAAACATTTTTGACCAAAAAGATGAAGTTTTAGGGATCAATTTTCTTCTTTGGATAAAGTGATCAATTAATCAAATTTAAGGTGTTATAATGTGCATAAAATTCACATTGATCGCCATATTTTGGATTTGAGTCTCAAAATTGATTATGAAGCCAAGAAAAAAGATTTAGCACCATGAGTGAGAATAATGAGGGAAAAATTGGAATTAATTCATATTAATGCTAAATTTCACTTCATCACATCCTTCCATCCTTAAAAAGGAATTTTGTCCCCAAAATTGAAAAATATCCTCAAAATTGGGACTACATAATCTACATCTTATCCTCAAATATTGGAATTATCTGGATGCAAAACATATTTTCAAATATTCAAGCATTCTCCACTATAAAATCAAAATCATGTCCTCAATGTTCAAGTAATACAATCATCATAATTGGAATTCCATGTTCCATATCATAACTCTGACGTCCCAGGATTTTGATTTCTCCAAACCCTATTGGGAATGAGATGTCAGAATCCAAAAACATCATCCAATCATATCAAAAAGCGATGCAGAAGCATAATAAGCATACATGAACATACAACCATAACATAATCAACATTCAACATGTATATTTATACAATATGAATTATTACAAATGATTTATAGTTACATATTGAACGGAAATTCTACAATCTATAAACATGTATTCTATCTAGGATCTTAGACAATAGGTACAACCTATACAACTTGCTCACATCCTGTACTTTTATCCCATTCTAGCTCTGGACCTAGAAAATATGAGAAACAAAATCATCAACAAAAGTTGGTATGTGGAATTAAAGAGCTATACTATGCTGGCATATTGAAAATACTTGAAAAAGAATAAAGAGAGAAAGAAACATTATTTGATGGCAGAAAATCAAGTAAACCCAAGTTATTAATCATATTTCAATGGACATGTATTACTATGGTGGACTTAGCACAAACATATATTATTGGGCCCTATCCCCGCGTACCTTGTACCATTAGGGATCTCCCTACGTACCTTGTACCATTAGGGAGGTGCTAGTCAATATTAATACTTTCCCTCTCTAATAGGGATATTAATGAACCATCAATACTACATTCCATTTTCTTTTCTTACTGATCTTAGTATTCAAGGCGGAAACAACAATACATATAGATGTACATCCAACAAGATATTCAAATACATGCAAGAAATTACTCATAATTATCATCCAGAAAAAACTAGTCATATACTTATATCCACGTACCTGAGTTCATAGATTCCTACCATCCTGGATCATCTAGAACATTGTCCATGACCTGATTAATAATAATTAATCTTGATTAATACAATTTTCACCATGATTAAGGGTATTTAGGTCCATATTAGAGTTTAGGTCAAACCTAGGTTCAAACTGACCTAAACTTATGTGTGGAATTTTTATACTGATCTCAGATTCACATATTATCTTTCAGTTACTGATATTAGGGTATTTGGTAAATTTCATTATTTATTGAGTATGTTTGTATTTATTACATTTTATTTAGGGATATTAACCCTAAATAGCCATATTGAGAAAATTACATGATTTTGGGCAACAACATGATCATATCTGATAATATATGGATCATAACCATGAATATAGGTTTATTGACATTTTATCAAAAATTTAGGGCATCGTTTGATATTTATTATCCATGAAACAAGCATAATAAATCTTACATGATATCACTGTGATTTAAGCATAAAAGACTAATATGATGGTTTCATATTATTCTACACATTTTTATGATAATTTTGGTAGTTTGTTTGTATTTTTCTAACATTGTATGTATTTATTTTGAGATATGCAAGATCTGGGATTTTATTACCTTTGCGCCAATCAGAAGTTGACATGTGGCTTCTATCGTGGCGCTCTTGCCTTGGCCAGTCGGTCTAAGTGCCTGGACCGGGTCCGCGTCTCTCTTTTTCCTATTTTAGATTGTGAGTCACGATATGCAACTCCCTGGCTCTCTGCAATGCGACGCAACGACTGCCACCATTGGCCTCTTCCTTTAGTGGCCGCTTGTTTGGCAGCCACAGTCCCATGTTGGACTCTAGTCCTCTGCGCCGCTACCACATGATTCCTCCCCAAAATCCCTCATGACTAAGAGATTTGGCCTTTCTCCCTCTACGACACCGTGCTCTCGTTTCCATCTCTCATGTACTGCCTGGGTACAGTCGAGGAACAAGGCACCAATGAGGGATAGGCATCCCACTACTCAGTTCGCTGCTATCACTGGAAGAATCCGACAATCTCCTCCAAGCTGTCTCCACATGCACCTACACTCCTCCATTCTTGAGATGCCGACGCCCCGCCTGCTTCTTCTGCTCGATGTTGCATCACATCTCAGCATCTTCCTTCTGCAGGGTGTCACCACTGGGACAACCCCGATGAGGATTTGCGGCCGCCCAGGTTCTCATCTCCACACCTATCATCTACTAAGAGCTCTGAATGAACCACTTTTGCTCAGATACTCCTCCATCCTCTTGATCTGGCTTCTTGGAAGTCCTCCGATGCCTCCGTGATGCCACCACCACTGGGATTGGCCTTACCGCCTATGCGAGTGTCACCGTTGGACTGGAGCATCGGCTAGAGATCGGTCAAGGCCTCCTATTCACCAAATCTGCTCGCTTGTGCCATGTGTGTGTTGCTTGTGGACTTTGTTCTTCATCCACGACGACCGCCACCTTGAGGGAAGATCTTCGACGGCATGCGATCCGCCCTAGCTCCACCTGATCTTTACTTCGCGTCACTGGACTAGTTCCCCCTGTCCGCGGGTGTGGGTCTCGTCCTTTACAGAGGCTTCTCTGCCCAGCTGCTGCCATGGCAGACCCAAAGGGGGGGGGGGTACCTCATTGGATTCGATGGGGATCTCATCATCTAGCCAACAAGCTATCACCAGCACTACTTTGCTCCTCGGCTCCTCCTCGACTTACCCTTCTTCTTATTACTGCCCATCACTGCCTCCTTAACGATCACTGCCTATGACCAAGCAACTAACCACTAGATATAATACAACATCCTGGCTCTCGAGATTTGGCTCCTTCTTTCGTATTTGACCTACAACTTGTTGTGGAGAGGAGTCAGATATGTGAAGGTGGATTTCCCTTTTCTGTAGATCCGATGTCCTCAGCTTATGGGTTGCTGAGAGGATCCTTCAACCGCGGAGTGACAGGCTCAGTCAAATGAAGATAGATCATTGTGATTCCAGCTTCCCAACCATCAGGCTCTTATCTCTAACAACTCCACTATTTTCAGAGGCTAGGTGATGACCGATTCTCTACTTAACCCTCCATCTAACCCCCGCATGACATATAAAAGCATCTTAAGGTCTAAATCAATAAATCAATGACTAGATCAAAATTTCAAACAAAAATATCTCTAGCATGGTTAGTGCAAAAGATATGAAGTTTTAGCTGTTAGTTCCTCATCATCCAAACCAACATTCAGCTAAGTTTGACACCAAAAGTCCAACATTTGTTCATGTGATCTCATAATTAAGTGTATCAATCTTAAATATAGATCAATTAGTTACCAAACCTTGATGAAACATGTTTGATCCTATTACATTGATCATGATGCATACTCATATCAATGTTCAACCATATGGATTCATGTATGCTCTCATTGACACATGAAGTCATAAGTACCCCGAAGTGGTACATATATAGAGATATTGGACTTAAGCTACACATCAAACATCCTATAAAATTATCAACACAAGCCTAAATTATTCAATTTGACTATATACTACCTCATGTCCATTAATATCTATTTTACTCTAGGTTTACCTCCAATACCGTATTGGGTATCAAAACCCTAAAATTTTGGGTCATCACATTCACCCCATCTTATATGGAATTTTTCCCTCGAAATTTAACTAATCTCATGTTGAAGGAGATATCAAAGAGTATATACTAATTCTAGGCCACCACTTATAGGTGTCTTAGGATTTTTCAAAACCTAGGATGTACCCTCCCCATCTTATATAGAGTGAAGTACCATTTCACATCTTAGTCATGGCATGGAATTCTTGCATTATAAGATTTACAACCTCATAGACCCTTAAGGATAAGGGTTTTATTTTCTCACAAGAAGTTAAGGAGGTTTTACTAAAGTTTTCATTTTTCATCCTACTTGTCTATGTAAGATTATGTTAAGATCTGACATCTTTAGTCACTAGAATTATCATGTTTACATCATTAATGTGGTTTATGATCAACATCATACTATGATTTCATCATTAGAGAAATGCTTACTTATCATACTTAAATATTAGGGTCTCACCCTATTCAACGAGTTATCCTCAAGAAGAAGCTTAGATTTAGAAGGATTGATCCTAGGCACTATATTTTGTGATTATTAATCCATGAGCCAAATATATCTTCCCTTTTTTTTGCTCATGATTTCAAACTTATATCATTCATGCATGATATAGAGCGAAAGAGAATATATTAAGCCAATTTTATCATTCTTTTAAACTTGGATATTACATGATGATATAGGGAGGAAATATAGACTATATTAGGCCACGCTTACACAAGTGACTCTTCATAAATAAATCATCTATATAGATCAAGTGAGGTTTCTAGCATCATATATATAGAGAAAGAGAAGTGGAAGGAACAACATTTATGAGTATCTTATGCACAAAGCATTTTACTCTTAGAACCAGAGTTAATATATATAACCTCACTCACAACTAATGATGAGATTCAGACACATATGTCACTCAAGCTAGGACCTAACTCAATCAAAAGGATTGACTTTCTCATTATGTGTCACCTACCCATCATTTTTTTAACCCAATTCTCATATATAGGATCGAATCATGCAAAAAGGACTTAACTAGTCTACTTAGGATAACCGAGCTTAGGACACATCATTTCATATATATATCTCGGGGTAGGTCCTACGACCCTCTCCTTGTGGGTCTCACTCTCTCTGGAGTTCACCACATATCTTGTCCTAACACTACAGGTCCTCCTTTGTAAAAGGGCTTGAGGCTCATGCATATTCAACTTTATCTTGATTTAGCTCATCTTAAGTAAGAAAAGAGTATGTAGTTCCATTATCTAGACTTAGCTTAGATTATCCAAAATTGGATTCATACCTCATTTACAACTTAGATCTTTATAATCAACATATACCTCATAGATCGAATTTATATTAGATCATCCTTGCTTACTTCATCTATCATTCTATCATCTACTTTATTTATCACATATCTTAATAAGGCTCTAGACATCTAATTTAGACTACTCTCTTCTAGACTGATGTCACTCCCTTTCACTTAGGTTGCATGAACACTAACTACTCTCCAGTGTGAGGGATACATTTTTATATTTACATATATATAATAAAATATTATATAGTTTTTATCCAAGAAAGAAGACGTCAGAGAAAACTACCGAGGCTCGAGCCGATTGGAAAACAAAACCAAATCAGCAAAAGCGAGTGTCCCACACACAAGAGATAGTCTAGTGGTATGCCACCTAGTGAAATGGTGAGCATGTAGACTAGTGTAGCTACCCAATACATATGAGCTCTATATGGAAAGGGTTTCATACACTTGTCTAAACCTAGTTCTCGAACATCTAGGTTCTAACCTAGAGGCTAAGTCAAAACTGATTCCTATAGAACAACTTGCTATGTTTCTAGGGTTTAAAGTGAAAGGTGAGATTTAGTTTTTATATTTCACGGTGAGCAATTGTTAGGTGTAGCTATTATTCATTCTCTGATACCAACTGTGACATCCCCGTATTTGGATTTCTCCAAACCCTATTGGGTATGAGATGTCAGAATCTGAAAACTTCATCCAATCATATCAGAAAGCGATGCGGAAGCATAATACGCATACATGAACATACAACCTTAACATACTCAACATTCAACATGTATATTTATACAATATAAATTATTACAAATGATTTACAGTTACATATTGAACGAAAATTCTACAATCTATAAACATGTATGCTATCTAGAATCTTAGACAATAGGTACAACCTGTACAACTTTCTCACATCCTGTACTTTTATCCCATTCTAGCTCTGGACCTAGAAAATGCGAGAAACAAAATCATCAACAAAAGTTGGTACGTGGAATTAAAGAGATATACTATGCAGACATTTTGAAAATACTTGAAAAAGAAGAAAGAGAGAAAGAAACAATATTTAATGGCAGAAAATTAGGTAAACCCAAGTTATTAATCATATTTCAATGGACATGTATTACTATGGTGGACTTAGCACAAACATATATTATTGGGCCCTATCCCCACGTACCTTGTACCATTAGGGATCTCCTTGTGTACCTTGTACCATTAGGGAGGTGGTAGTCAACATTAATACTTTCCCTCTCTAATAGGGAGATTAATGAACCATCAGTAACTACATTCAATTTTCTTTTCTTAATGATCTTAGTGTTCAAGGCAGAAACAACAATACATATACATGTATGCAACAAGATATTCAAATACATGCAAGAAATTACTCATAATTATCATCCAGCAAAAACTAGTCATATACTTATATCCACATACCTGAGTTCATAGATTCCTAGCATCTTGGATCATCTAGAACTTTTTCCATGACCTGATTAATAACAATTAATCTTGATTAATACAATGTTCACCATGATTAAGGGTATTTAGGTCCATATTAGGGTTTAGGTCAAACCTAGGATCAAACTGACCTAAAATTATGTGTGGAACTCAGATTCACATATTATCTTTCAGTTATTGATATTAGGGTAGTTGGTAAATATCATTATTTATTAAGCTTGTATGTATTTATTACATTTTATTTAGGGATATTAGCCCTAAATATCCATATTGAGCAAATTACATGATTTTGTGCAACAACATGATCATATCTGATAATATATAGATCATAAGCATGAATATAGGTTTATTGGCATTTTATCAAAATTTTAGGGTATCGTTTGATATTTATTATCCATGAAACAAGAATAATAAATCTTACATTATATCACTGTGATTTCAGCATAAACAAACTAATATGATGGTTTCATATTATTCTACACATTTTTATGAGAATTTCAGTAGTTTGTTTGTATTTTTCTGACATTGTATGTATTTATTATGAGATATGCAATATCTGGGATTTTATTACCTTTGCGCCAATCCAAAGTTGACATGTGGCTTCTATCATGGCGCTCTTGCCTTGGCCAACCGGTCTACGTGCCTGGAATGGGTCCACGTCTCTTTTTCTCCTAGTTTAGATCGTGAGTCGTGATATGCAGCTCCCTGGCTCTCTGCAACGCAATGCAACGGCCGCCGCCGTCGACCTCTTCCTTTAGTGGCCGCTTGTTTGGAAGCCACAGTCCCATGTAGGACTCTAGTCCTCCGTGCCGCTACCTCACGACTCCTCCCTAGGATCCCTCATGACTAAGAGCTTTGGCCTTTCTCCCTCTACGATGTTGTCCTCTCATTTCCATCTCTCCCGTAGCGCCTGGGCACAGCCGAGGAACAATGCACCGATGAGGGACATACATCCCACTACTCAGTTCGTTGTTGTCACTGGGAGAATCCAGCAATCTCCTCCAAGTCATCTCCACCTGCACCTACACTCCTCCCTTCATGAGACGATGATGCCCCACCTACTTCTTCTGCTCGATGTTGCATCGCATCTCAACGTCTTCCTTCTGTAGGGTGTCGCCACTAGGAAGTCTCCGGTGAGGATTTGCAGCCGCCCAGATTCTCATCTCCACACCTATCTTCTACTAAGAGCTCTGAATGAACAACTTTTGCTCAGCTGATCCTCCATCCTCTCGATCTGGCTTCTTGGAAGTCCTACGATGCCTCCGTGATGCCACCACTACTGGGCTTGGCCTTGCCGCCTGTGCGAGTGTCACCGCTGGACTGGAGCATCGACTAGAGATCGGAAGAGGCCTCCTCCTCTTCACCAAATCTTCTCACTTGTGCCATGTGTGTGTTGCTTCTGGACTTTGTTCTTCATCCACGTCAGCCGCCACCTTGACGGAAGATCTTCGACGACATGCGATCTGCCCTAGCTCCACCTAATCTCTACTTTGCGTCACTGGACTAGTGCCCCCTGTCCGCGGGTGTGGGTCTCGTCCTTCACGGAGGCATCACCGCCCAGCTGCTACCATGGCATACCCAAAGGGGAGGGGGTACATCATTAGATTTGATGGGGCTCTCATCACCTAGCCAGCAAGCTATCACCAGCGCTACTTTGCTCCTCGGCTCCTCCTCGACTTACCCTTCTTCTTATTACTGCCCATCACTGCCTCCTTAACGATCGCTGCCTAGGACCAAGCAACTAACCACTAGGTATAATACAACATGCTGGCTCTCAAGATTTGGCTCCTTCTTTCATATTTGACCTACAACTTGTTGTGGAGAGGAGTCAGATATGTGAAGGGGGATTTCCCTTTTCTATAGATCCAACATCCTCGGCTTATGGGTTGCTAAGAAGATCCTTCAACCGCGGAGTGACAGGCTCAGTCAAATGAAGATAGATCATTGTGATTCCAGCTTCCCAGCCATTGGGCTCTTATCTCTAACAACTCCACTATTTTCAGAGGCTAGGTGATGACCGATTCTCTACTTAACCCTCCATCTAACCCCCACATGACATATAAAAGCATCTTAAGGTCTAAATCAATAAATCAATGACTAGATCAAAATCTCAAACAACAATATCTCTAGCATGGTTAGTGCAAAAGATATGAAGTTTTAGCCGTTAGTTCCTCATCATCCAAACTGACATTCAACCATGTTTGACACCAAAAGTCCAACATTTGTTCATATGATCTGATAATTAAGTGTATCAACCTTAAATATTAGATCAATTAGTTACCAAACCTTGATGAAACATGTTTGATCCTATTACATTGATCATGATGCATACTCATATCAATGTTCAACCATATGGATTCATGTATGCTCTAATTGACACATGATGTCATAAGTACCCCAAAGTGATACATATATAGAGATATTGGACTTAAGCTACACATGAAACATCCCACAAAATTATCAACACTAGCCTAAATTATTCAATTTGACTATATACTACCTCATGTCCATTAATATCTATTTTACTCTAGGTTTACCTCCAATACCGTATTGGGTATCAAAACCCTACAATTCTGGGTCATCACAATAACCCACTTGGTATCAATATCATTCCATCATCGAGCAATTGATTATCAAGGTCAGTGAATATATTATCCAAAGTCATTATATGAGTTATAAATATGGAGGCATCCTATTGATCACAAATTGGGAGAGATCATATTTTAGGTCAATAGATTCCTTGAATCAAGTGTACAAGGTGACTCTCAATCCCAATATCTTAGGGTCCTAGCTTCTACATTGGCCTAGGTGGGGTTATACATCCATGATTTGAGATTTTTATATTTCAACATTTCGAGACAACATCATACTTTCAATATCATGATTTCAAGCTCCAAAATCAATGGGAGGTCCCACCCTAGTCCTAATGAGAGCTAAACCCTAATCCATAAATCGAGAGTGTCAACATAGTCATCATTTCAAAATTTTATGATTTAGGATTTTGAAACCATGACTCATATATCTCAATATCCAAATAGTGTGATCATAGGATTTGTATCATTATTGAGATTTGATAATCGTGAGTCACAATATTATATATCAGTATCAAGAGTCGAGATTTTAAGCATCAAAAGTTATAGGTCCAAAATTTTGAAGCTAGGGTTTAGATTCCTATTTAGACCTTGGGGGAGATCACTCATCTATATTCAATTTTGAGCAACAATATTCAAGCAATATGTGATCAACATGTCAATATTTCATTATCATGGTTTCGAAGGTTGATGAATGATCTAGACCTAGGTCTATCTACGAAGTCAACCTCAAGCTATAGTCAATATTGCCATATGTCAAGGTCATTATCAAATCAATATTCAAGATAGAGTATCAACCATGGGTTTAACCTATTAGGATTAGGTCAACCAGTCCAAATAGGGTGAAAGGGAATACCTTTCCAAACTCTAAATAATAAATAGGATGAAAACTTAGAGGTAGTCATAATAGGATTGTGACCTAGGTTAGGGGGGTCATAACTACCACCCTAATCTAGCACATTACCAACATTAGTCATTATTCATTGAGCTTATTCAAATAGGGAGATTATTAATGATCAATTCGTATTCCATAAGGTCATGAGATCAAAATTCAAGATAATAGGGCAATAATGTCAAGATTTGCAATTATTTCCTTTCATGATCAATGTAGTGATATAATTTGGAAATAGAGGATTTGAATTTGACATTCGAGGAATTAGAGCATAATAGTGCAAAATCTAGGTCCATAATCATCATATCAAAATCGAGATTGCAAAATGCATCAATAGTCAATAGGAAAAATGCTTTTTGCATCATAGCCTTATATCATGATTTTTTGAGTCGAAGACTTAGTCATTTGATAGCATGGTCAAGGTGTATATAAAATAGGATATGAGTTTTCTTAACTATGTTTGAGTTTTAATCAACAATAGGGCAACATGGGCTTAATCAAATAGGGACCTTATCAACAATAAGGTATAAGGTATAAGTCATCCTTATTTCACCATATAATAACCTCAAACATAGTCAAAATTGAGTGTTCATGACATTAGGGATCATACATGAGTATTTGGTTTCAAAATTAATTGATCAAAATCGAATTTTCAAATTCAGGTCAGATCATGGTATCAAATTTCAAGATTTAGCAATATTCATTTTTCCCATGTGTAAGCTGCCCATAATCGAGACATCATGTTGTAAAGGTCACAAGAAAGGACCACATGAGGAGATGAGAAGACTACCTAATCTTCATCTACATGGGTGGCTTAGGATAGTCCTTAAAGAAGAGATGAGATGCCAGAAGACTCTCTAGGGTTTCACAAGGGAACCTTTAGGTCTAGTTCTGGATCAATAGAGGCCACGTAGAGCGAGGGATCTCAGCCACTGTGAAGATGGATAGGAGAAATTATGCCACGACCCCATGCCTAGACACCTCAATTTTCACCATTATGGACTTTAGGGTTACTTGGGTGTAAGAGACTTGAGAAATTATTTACTTAAAGTATATGGGAGTGTGTAGGCTCTGATACCAACTGTCACAGAACCGTTCTTACCCCAATCCTAATCCCACTGCTTGGACAATAGAAAAAGTATTGAAGTGCCCATCCCTGAGTGGACCAATAAGATCAATCACATTGGCATATACAATAAGAAAAAAAATAACTTAAAAAATAGATAATTAAATAACTAACCCAATATGGAGATATATCTGATATATCTTTGTCATCAAAGTGTATGAGTGTGGAAGTGATCTTATTCAATATTCCATTTGTATTGCCTAAAATCAAGAAAATCAAGACACAATCATGCAATTGCACTGTACTCTATCAAAATCAAGTAAAACACTTTATAAGAAAATAAGTATACTTGGAAGGACTTATATTCAAAAGAATAACCAGAAATTTGCAAAACCAACATTTATTCGACAACTTTTTCAAGCAATTCTACTTTTATTCTGAGTTCCCATTATGTTGTAATTCAAGAAGCATGCTTATAAATTTTTTTTGACTCTATTACCCCAACGCGATGGGGAAGGTCACTAGGCTCCTTCTCACCATAGGAACATAGGAGGCCAATGTACAAGTCCCACCTCCAAATGAGAGGGTTGTTGCACTCAATATCAACATTATCAACATTATCAATATCATCATCATTATCTATATACGGGCAGTCATAATGGGAATGCAATTTATGTTTTCATGTTTTTCAAAATATAGTATAGAAAAACAAAAGACTAATCATAGGGAACAGTAGCGCATCCAAGCAAATAGCCAAGCATACGGTCAAGAGATACATAAAAGTATATTCAATACAATCAAGGAGGAGTTATATAATAGTGTACCTTTCACCAAAGATTTCGAGTATAGATCAATATTCGAGTCAATAGGTCGACCCGTCGAGTCAGATCCTAAATCATTAAGATTGGATCAAGGGTTAAGATCAAGATATTTGGATATCATGTTTTAATATTTAAGATTAGGGTTACACTTTTCCTATGTCAACCTTAGGGTTGGGTCATTCACTTATAATCAATCAATATTTCAATATGTCCAAAATTATTTCAAATATCAAGTATTTTCGAGTGTGAATGACTTTCATAGGTTTCTAGGATCATATGTGTTAACCCTAATCTATGATCATTATCCAAGTCATCATAAAATTTCTAGTTCATCATCATGATACTTAGTATAATTGAGATTCAAGATCAGTTGGATTAAGGTAGAGTCATGAATCATACACATGATCAAGGTTTTCACAATATTCAGATCCATTATCAGAATATAAAGGTTAACCCTTAGTTCAATGTTCATGATTCACATTCTAGGAGAGATGAGTTACAAGATCAGATATAAACTCATATTTAGTCAAGTTTGATTTCAAGACAATCATTATAGTCAAAAATTAGGATTTCAAGTGATTAATCACTAAAATAGAGTCATTTGACAAATTAAATAAGCAAGAGATCATGATTTAATTATATTAGTGAGAATCATTTGGAATCATATTTCAAAAATATTTTTAATCATTTCGATGGATTTTTATGATCATGATTGACTATTTCTTCAAATTATTTGGAGCTAGGATGCATTTTCTACAATTTAAACAAGATCTGGCATTTGATTGAATATTTGAGTAGAGGAGAGGTAAAAATACCTTAAATGAGTGGCCAAGGAAAAATTATTGGCTGTCGGATCTGTTATCAGATTTGACTGGTGCCACAGATGAGTGGCTGAGGAGTGCGGTTTACTGTGCAAGGAACCAGTCTGATCTTTGATTTGGCCGGTTCAAGGCTGGATTCACTAGTCTTTTGGGCAGATTGGTTCCCTATCTGGGTCGGCGGTGTAGCGACCTGTCTCCCTCACGTAGGCGCCCACGAGTTAGGAACTATAGCAGGGAGGTCTCACCGAAGTAAGGGGAAAATAGAGCAAGAGGAGCAAGTGGAGGTCGAGGAAGTGTCGCCTGACCTCGCCACGCCTTTGTGAGTTGGATGTGATCCTTGATCGGTGAGCTGGAGAGGTGAGGGGAAAATGCCCAATACAGCCTGGCGGCGACACTACTCGGTCGAGTAGGTGAATAAGTGGCATATCGAGGTTGTTTGAGGCAAAGAGAGAGCACAAAAATGTGAGTCTTAGAAAGGCATCGTGGATTCGGTCCTTGGAGGTGTTTATATAGCACTAGGCTAGGGTTAAGAGAGTTGGGTTGGTGGCCATGGCTGCCGGAGTGAGATGGGAGAGCAAGGGATGCCTTTTAGCAGAACAACAGAGCGTGAACGATGGTCAAAATAGGGCTAGTTGTGTTCAAAATCACAAGAGGAATATTTCCATTCACTTAGATTTTCAAACCATCGTCGTGAGCGGGAGATTGGCCATTAAGGTTGCTTTGTCTCCTCCCTGCAATTAGCGAGAGGTAGGAGATGACTCCTTGACCACTCGATCTGCTCCCTGATTTGTGGGAGCCTGATCTGAGGGTTAGGGTCCCTCCCTTCAAGTAACTTGCGGATCACTGACTTGTAATAGCCAATAAAAGAGCAAATAAAGGGGGTTTTAACCAATTAACTTCAAGAAATTGTAGTAATTAGTAAGAATGTCCAATTGCAATGAAATTTGGACCATAGATTCACAAAAATTTGGAGAATATTTAGAAAAAGTTTGCAAATAAAAAGATGAAGTTTTAGGGATCAATTTGTTTCTTTGGACAAAGTGATAAATTTATCAAATTTAAGGTGTTATAATGTATATAAAATTCACATTGATCGCCATATTTTGGATTTGAGTCGCAAAATTGATTATGAAGCCAAGAAAAAAGATTTGGCACCATGAGTGAAAATAATGAGGGAAAAATTGGAATTAACTCATATTAATGCTAAATTTCACTTCATCACAAAACTAAAGTGAGGTTCGGCCAACCTTTCTTCCTCTCAACTAGAGAAAAATCGACTGATCCAACCTCCAACTCCCTCAAGCTCTCAAACCTAGCCCCAGCCATCCTCTCCCTAGCCCGAGTTTGACCTTGCTCGACCTCCCTTGTCTTCTTGTCCATTAACCCTAAGTGTTTGGTCAGTTTGAGATGGTTTTTCCCACATTTTTATCTCTCTATCCTCTTATTTTGTCTTCATAGCTTCAAATAAGAGAAAGAGAGTCGCACCATCTGGAGCACCATCCTCCTCCTCCAACTTGTGCCTTATACCCTTTTACAATACCTTCTTTGTATCCAATGATACTCTAAATAGGTGCAAAGATATCCTTCCTAGGAAACCCTTTCCTTTTCGTGCACTTTTGAACGAAGCCCATGTTGACAAAAGGTTATCGATCAATTGGATGAGTTACTTTACGACCATCACCTCTCTGCCTTGAGTGTTGAATGTGCATGCTATCACAATTCCATCACAAGAACCGAAGCCATTCACGAATTCTATGAAAATTTGCAATGGTATTATGACATTCTCATACCCCCACCTAATTCTCAAGTAGTCCTTACTTCCATGATATTTGGGAAGAAATTCCAAGTCTTTGAGAATATCATGAATATCTATTTCTTTGGTACTGAAGTGACTAACACTTGTAAGAAGGATTGTCCTGAGTATTTTGACCTCCTTGACCCTGAGGCCTTCTACAAGAAGTATGATATCACTCTTCCTGACATTCATAAATTCTTAAAGAAGCCTTAGTTTCCCTATAGGAAGAAGTCTACCCTTCCCTCCTCAGCCTTAGACCTCAAGAATTACATACTCTCCCAAGTAGTCAACTGCAATATTCACCCATTAAAAAACCAAACTGAAATTGTAGAGAATATTGCAGTGATTATGTTCTATATCTTGAAGAACATTGAAATCAAATAGGCCAGATATGTCCTCAGTCACATGACTTATTTTGACTTTGGTAAGAATACTCGTGGCACCCAACAACCCTACTCAACCCTAATTTGTGGTTTTTTTAGACTGCCACTGGCAAATCTCTTTTTCATAAACTTCATTACAAACTTGCTCAAAAAGGAGTTTTCATTAGTGAAACCATACTTTAGAAGAGTGTGCCTATCCCTTCCTTTTCCACACCTAGAACCTCCATCTCCACCCATGCACCTCCACCACCTCAACCCTCCCGACCTACCCATGCCTTGTTGCATGTGTCAAATGAAATCCTCATGGGCTATATGATGCATCAGCATTCATATAACCTTCAGGTTCAGGAGCACATGCATCAAAATCTTAGTTCTATCATGTCTACCATGAACCTATCTTGTGCCCATCCTTACCTTACCTATCAGCCCAACCCAGGAGGTGATTATGCATCCTATGCATACAATCACTTTTACCCAACCCCTCCACCTACTGCTTCCACTGCTACACCCTCTTCTATTGTTGGATCTACCCTGGTGTGCTACAACTCCTTGCTGGTCCTATATCTACCTTTCTTGCAGGACTTGGCACTTTTGCTCCTTCCTCTCCTCAAGCTCAAGAAGTACATGAACTTGGTATGCCTTGGGATGAGCATAATGCCATGTGGTCTGATTGTGGCTTTAGTCCCTCTGCAAATGAGGAGATTCCAAATCAGGCTGATGAAGAAGATATTGTTGCTGATGAGGAGGCATCTGAGGATGATGTTGATGATTGTTCTAATGGCTCTGCTGGTGATTCTGGTGATGAAGGTGACATTGTTGTCTCTTCTACACCTTTAGACAGAGATTATGACTATAAGACAAAAGCCTCTACTGATGATGTTGTTGATGATGATGATGCTGTGGACATAGATAGCCTAGATGTTTTAGTTTTTAGTCTATGAATGTTGATCATATATATTTTTCTAGATGATTTTGTACAAAAACTTTGGCACATTATCTGAGATGTACTATTTTCTATCATCATGTTGGTTTCAACATTTTGGTTTGTTTTTGTTTTTGAGGACATGCCTTCAGTGTTGTAATCTTAATCATATGAACACTTACTCTTTGATTTACTATATCTCATGAGTTGGTGCCATGTTTCCCATTTTTTTATTATGACTAAAACTTATTGTCTCTTTCATGCCAGTTTGATGTGTGATATTAGGTTGCATGTTTTATCGTATCGATGTATGTTTAGGTTGTGCTCAGAGAAGACCTATTTTTGTGATATTCTACCCCTTCCTTTTTGATAATGTCAAAAGTGGGAGAGAACTTCAATATTTTGAAGCTCAACCAAATTGCTTTTATTTCCTATGTGATCCTTTTCTTGTTCATTATATGATTTATCATGTGACTTGCTAAAGGAGCATATAGTATACATGTTATATTGATTTTTCTAGAAAGACTAACTATGCAGGTAAGAGTAAGCATAGATTGAGGAGAAGAAATTCACATTGTTAAAATCATGAATCCCCTTACAATTCACAAGGCTAAGGTATAACTTTACACATCCTTTTCAATATGATTGAGGAATGGTTTGTCATTGACAAAAAGGGAGAGAATGTTGATTTGAGAGTTATAAATCGTCCATATTTTCATAATGACTTAACCATTCCATTCATATGTATCTAATATGATTGATTTCAGGCTTGTCAAATCTCAAGTCAAAAGCAATGCAAGTGTGCATTTTGGGAAAACACCCCAAATCATCTTAGATTAATTTTGTAATCACTTGTATTGATTGTATGACTTGTAACTAAGATGAGAAAAAAACTAGGGACACTTAATTCTAAGGTTTGGTCGCTAAAAAATAATTTTGGAAAATTTGTCACAGTAACTCTGTCAATTGAGTTGGAAACTCGACCGATCCAGTAATGGATTTTCTGAAATGACCAAGTAGACGAGTTTTACACTCACGAAAAATGACTGATTGATCAACTAAGAAAAACTGATTTTGACTCATCGGTCGAGTTTCCCAAAACAAACTCGACTTATTGTTTTAGAATTGTCTTTTTCGATTAGTGGATTGGTCGAGTTACCTTTATTGAAACTTGACAAAATGTATTGTATGAAAAATAAAAAAAAAATGATTATAACCATTGGAGAGTTGTTGGAAACATAAATAGATCCATTGCAAGTTGTAAAATGGCTATTTTTAGGTTTTATGTGATCCCACACTCAAAGGAACACCCCCATCTATAAATAGGACCCCTTGGAGTTCAATACAAGTTTGCTCATTCATGCTATCCTATGTCCTTGCTATATTTCAGTGTGTTGCAACCCTTTGATCCCTTTCTCTCTCTCATTTACAAATAATTTCATGATTATAACTGAGTTATGTGTGTTGTAAGAGAGCTTACTTTCATGTGCTTGTAAATCTCTCATTCCTTCCATCTTCCAAATCCCCTTTCTCAAAGAGCAAAAAGGTTGAAGCAAGCTACTCTGAGTGAAGGTGAAGTTGTTGTTGGTCTTCTTTAAGGTTGAAGAAGAGGTGAAGTTATTCTCGAGGTGAAGGAGAAGGGCAAGGCCAAGACTCAAGAAGAGTGGGGAATTTCTTTAAGGCCAAAGACTTGATGCAAGTGTGGGTAAGTCATTGTTGAAGACTGAAGAAATCTTGATCAAGTGGGTAAGTCTTTGTGTAGGTGAAAGACTCTTGTCTTGAGTAGGTAAGTCCTTGGATGCATGGTGGTCTCCTTATATCTCTTATGATGGAATATAAGTATATATGAATTGCGAACTCCTAGAGGTTAACCTCTCTAGGTAGTGGATTGACTATCTCCTAGTTTGGATATCGAAACAACTCTAACCACCTTGTCAAAGTGAATGTTTCAATTTCTCTCATCCTTGCTATGATTTCTTAGATATGACTTCAAAATGATCTTAATAATTTGGTTTCAAGTGATATAATTTGAAGGTCTAACTTTTCTTGTGGGAATTTTGAAGCTCTATTCACCCCTCTCTAGAGCCCTAGATCCAACAAATTCTTCATCCCAGGTGATACAATTATAATAAACATCATAGAAGATCCATCTTGTTTAATGATATTTGGGAGACCGTTCATGTCCACTAGAAGAGATTTCATTAATGTTGAGGTAGGTATAATCACTATAAAAGTGGAAACAATCATATCAATTTTCATGTTCAAGACTCCATGAGAGGACCTTCTCTCTGAATCAATTTACTTCATGAATAATTCAACCAATTCAGTGAGGAAGTTCAGGATTAGAATGGGATAGTTTAGTACTAATGAGAGATCTGAGAAACCCTAATCCAAATGTAGAAGACCCAAAGGTTGTTGAAATACTTGACTATATGAATCAACCTGAGCATGATTGCAACAAGGAGGAAGATATAATTGTAGAGACCATGAAATATGCCTCTTTGGAACAAACTCTAGAAGAAAAGGAAACTCACAAACCTAAGGTAGAGCTAAAGTAATTTCCTAAAGGCTTAAAATACGAGTTTCTTGACATAGAATAAAGAAATCTAGTCATTGTAAATTCTACTTTGATAGAAATAAATAGGAAAGGTTGTTGAGTGAACTCAAGCTAAGGAGGAAGGCAACATGATATTCTATAGAAAATATATGAGGCTTGAGTCCATCTGGCTGTAATCACAAAATACAACTAGAAGAAAATGTGAAATCTCTACCTCAAACCATAGAAAGCTAAATTAGAACTTGAGATAGGTAGTCAAGAAAGAGGTTATAAAGCTTCGATATGCAAGTATAACATACCCTATAAGCAATAGAAATTGGTTGAGTCCCATAAATGTAGCATCTATGAAAGGTGGTATGACAACAGTTAGGGGAGAGAATGGTGATGAGTTGCAATGTAGGCAATAACATGTTGGATGATGTGCATAAACTATAGAAAACTTAATGCTGCAACAAATAAATATCACTTCCCATTTCCATTCATCGATGAAGTTCTATAATGTTTAGCCCACCACTCATATTTCTATTTCCTAGATGGATACTTGGGATTTTACTAGGTCACTATTCACCTAGATGATCAAGAAAAGACTACCTTTACTTACATCTATGGAACACACACTTTCCAAAGAATGTCATTTGGTCTTTGTAATGTCCCAAAAATGTTTCAAAGGTGCTTGAATTTGATGTTTGTAAACTTTCTTGAAGACATTATGGAGGTGTTCATGGACAACTTCTCCGTATATGGTACTAATTTTGACATATGTCTGAGAAACCTATCTCAAGTCTTGAAATATGTATGAGAAACATATCTCAAGTCATGAAACAATGTGAAGAAAAATAGTTGGTACTAAATTGGGAGAAATGTCTCTTCATGGTTCAGGAAGGAATCATTCTTGGCCACAAAATCTCAAAGAAAGGAATTGAAGTCGACCTAAGAAAGGTAGAGGCTATCTCTATATTGTCTTCCAGTAAATCCATAATGAGTGTGAGAAGCTTCCTTGGACATGCCAGATATTACATAAGATTCATTAAATAGTTCTCTAAAATATTCAAGACAATATCAAACCTTCTCATCAAAGATGATTTGCATGGTTTCATTGATGAATGTCATAAAGCTTTTGAGACCTTCAAGAATGCCCTAACTATTATGCTAATTCCCCAAGCTCCAGTTTGGGAGCTACCTTTTAAACAAATGTGTGATGTAAGTGATTATGTGATAGGGATAGTTCTTGGAAAAAAGAAGGATAAGAAGCACCATGTGATTAACTATGCAAGCAAGATCCTTGACCAAGCCCAAGTCAACTATACCATGACCAAAAAATAGATGTTGACAATAGTTTATGCTTTTAACAAATTTATATCCTACCATATAGGTTCAAAAGTGAAAGTGTATATACAAACCATGGAGATATCAAATATATTATGCAAAAGAAAGATACGAAGGCAAAACTTTTGAGGTGGGTAGACCTACTACAAGAGTTTGACCATGAAATCATTAATAAGAAAGGAACATAGAATGTAGTGGTTGACCAATTGTCACGAAATGTTGTAGACAACAACGATTGACTACCAATCAATAACAATTACCCAGATGAATCTTTGATGTTGGAAAGGGCCATCGAGCCTAAGGTAATAATGATTTGCTAATATATGCAATTACCTGGCTTGGTGACAATTGTCACTGGCAATCACATACAACAAGAACAAGAAGATGTTTTCTGATAAAACAAACTATTATCAGGCTGACCCAATCATTTTAAAAAGTGTGCTACTAATCTATCTCATTGATGCATTCTAGAAGAAGAAGTGCTGCAAATCCTTCATGAGTTCAAGTATTCACCTTATGGTGGGCATTTAGGCTGAGACAAGATAGTTGCCAAGGTTTTGCAATCCGGCTTTTAGTGGCATACTATGCTCAAGGACACACATTCTAATGTAAAATTTTGCAAAGATTGTTAGCACACATGAAATATATCAAGGAGGAATGACATGCCCATGTATGATTTGATAGAAGTAGAAATTTTGATGTTTGGTGGATGAACTATATGGGGACCTTCCCTTCTTCAAGAGGAAATCAAAATATCTGAGTTGTTGTTGATTACATGTTTACATGGGTAGAAGAAATATATGCCCCCTCTCGTGATTCAAAATCTATAATGAGATTGTTTGAAAAGGCCATCTTTTTGTGATATGGGTCCCACATGTTGTCATTAGTGATGGCGGATCCCACTTTGCTGAAAGACAGTTTGTAGCATTACTAAAAAATTATGGAGTGAGGCACAAAGTTTCCACCCCTTATCACCTACAAACCTAAAATCAAGTGGAGGTTTTGAATCGATATATAATATAGAACCAGTAAAAGATAGTTTGGCGTGCCCATATGGATTGGTCAATGAAGCTTAGTGATGCCTTGTGAGCATATCATACAACCTACAAGACTCCAATAGGGACCACTCCCTATAGATTGATTTATGGAAAGCCATGCCATTTATGGTTGAACTAGAGCACAAGTCCTTTTGGGCTATTAAATTCTAGAATATGGACCCAAAATTAGAAGTCAAGAAAAGATTCCTACAACTAGAAGAACAAGAGGAACTTAGGCTACATGCATATGAAAACACAAGGATTTACAATCAAAGAACTAAAGTGTGGTATGATTCCCACTAGAAAAGGAAAAATGTGTCTAAAGGAGACAAGATTCTTTTATGCAATTGAAGCATTATGGTTTTTCCTGGAAATTGATATCAAGGTGGTCAGGACCTACCACTGTGTCAAACATATATCCATTAGGGATGATGGAGTTGTTTAGCGAAAAGACAGGGACTTTCCCTATGAATGGACAAAGTGTAAAGAGATATTATGAAGATGAAGATTTTACCAGAAGAGTCGAGGTTCAGTTGGATGAACCACCAACAACAACACTAGGGGAAGAATGGTGATGTTGTTGAGAAAGAGTCAAGATAAAGATTATAAATTAAAGCTTCATGATATGAAATTCAAGGATTTCTTAACATGTTGTTCTAAATTCTAACATGTTTCAACTCAAAGTAACTAGATTTTTACTCATTTCTATCTAAGGTTTTATTGCATTGCTACTAAGTTTCTTTTTCTTCTTAATTTTTGGTGTGTATAAATTAAAGTTAGTGAGAAATCTAAGGTATCATCAGTAGACAAGAGAATAAAACATTCAGTTTAGAATCATGTGGAACCATCAATTTTACTAGGATGTGAACTAACCAACTATCCATCTAAAATGGGGCAGTAGACCAATTGGTAGCTAAAGAACAAGGGAAACCATTGAGTCTCCAACATTGTCAAGCCACTGGTAGACAAGATGTAAACCATAAGAAGGTGGACTACTAGTTCATCTATCAGAAGATGCAAATTCCTACTCATCAGATCCTCAATTCAGTTGAACCATAAAAGACATGGTATGTTGAAACATCTGAAGGCTTGCACATTAATAATCCATCATAAGGCCAATAAGCAGTCTGATGGTTTCATTGGCCCCACCTTCACTTATTAGCTTCTATAAAAGCAAAATAAGAGGTTGACTCTGTACCTTTGTACATGAGCAATTAAAGTAAATGACTAGAGAGGAACCCTATGGCACCTACCTCCATCAAGTTAAGGCTAATGCATCCATCCACCAACTATCATATGATGAACGATCCTCTTCTACCTCCAACCATTAGAAGACAATGAACTATAATTAGAGTCCTCATGTGCTGACGACACTGGAAAGTGGACAAGGAAGCATGCCACAGTGCAACAGAGCTCAAACTTCAATGATACAAGGAATCATTATAACTCTACTGAGGAAACAAGACAACATGAAATCTATCACCATCAACCACTTGTAACTCGTTTCTCTTAACTTTCCTATTGATTTAGTCTCTAAAAATGACCACATTAATTTTTGGGGGATTGATCCCAACATTTTCTAATAACCTCTAGCAAACAATATCTGATTTGTGTGCTTCTAGAACCGACCATCAAAATTATCATCTTCTGCCATTGTTTTCCATACCTTTGCTAACCATCAGAAGACCCCCAACTCCATTCATATCTTGAAAAACCATTGACTCTTTGAGAACCCAGCTCTAATCATAGGTTTACACATGTTTGTAACCTACCTTCATAAACCATCAGAAGATCACCTTCCTACATGAGTCATAAGTTCTTCTGCCTTGTGCCATAGCAAACCATCAACTTACAGCCCTCCCCAACCCATCACATTGCCAACCTTTGCTCCTTACTTGAAAACCATCAGTTTATAGGTTAACCATTCTACCATCTATTATGTAGTTTACCATTGATCCAACCCATCAGATCCTTAGTTTTTGATGCATTGTAAACATTGGTTTACAAACCCTTTAACTGAAACATCGATTTATAGTTTCTTTTATGATACAACTTAGATCAAAATTACTTATTGGTCTAACCTTGCATGAGTTATATCAATATCTACATTGCAAATGAAATTAAACTGGCAGGTAACCCATGTAAAGATCAGATTATTCATAAAGGACTGGTCACTAGGGTGAGTGAGACTAGTAGGATCAAAGCCACAAAGACCCATGAGGAAATTGATAGAATGGATAGGTTAAAATATGAAGTTGTTGCTTATATCAAGCTCCACACGGATCTCACCCCAAAAAGTATTAGGGCTTGGCTGGAGGCCAACATACTAAAGATGCTAGCAGAGCAAATTCCTGAAAAGTCCTCCAACTCTGATGAGTCTACAAGGATGAAGACTTCATAGTATATCCCTTCTGAGGATCTCCAAAACCATAATAAAATAGGGGCACCAAGTCCCCCTCCCAAGGGAAGGCCATGAAAAGTAGCCATGTTGTCAAAAAAAGAAAGTATGAAGAAAACAATTAAGCCAAAATAATAATCACATCATGTTACAACCTCGATTTTGCGTATGTTTTCATAGTTGAAATATAATGATTTTATGAATTTGGGCTTAATTAAAAAGGTTGTATGCTTTGCTTTAAAGGATGGATTTCTTTGCAAATATCCCTTTGGATAGGAATTTTGTGATTCCTATTATTATATTAATCCCATAATGGATATGAAAGAGAAGAAAAGAAGAAAAGTCCAAATATTAGAAAAAGATACAAGATAATGAATATTAAGCAAAGTATTTATGAGAAATACATGGAAATCTCTAGAAAGTGGCATTAATGGCCACACTTGAATAAATTTCGTTTATATGTGATTTCTAATGAAAAAAATAGGAAAGAGGAAAAAGGTGATGAAGGATAATGAAAAATCCTTGAAAAGAGATATCTTATTAAATAAATAAGATAATGAGAAATAGTGGATGTAGATGCATCTAGAAGGATAATAAGTATCCTTAAAATGGAATTTCGAAATCTTAGGATTTCTTGGGATCCAAGGAGTCCTAATTGATAAGAAGAAAGAAAAAATACAAATAATAAAAAATAAGAGGATAATTTTATACATAATTAATGATTTTTTGGTATTATTAAAAAGAGGTACTTTCTTCTATAAGGAAGTGTAATTTCGTGGCCAATGCATTAAAAGTCAAGCCTAGAGATAATGAAATACATAATTTTTGAATTCCTAATAACTAAAGAATAAGGTTTATTAAGAAGATAATGAAGAGAGAGAATATTACTTCTTAATTAAGGAAATAGGTGTCCTTTTGGGAAAGGGACTTGTTACCTCATGGATGGGCATCCCAGGGCTTTGCAACCCTCCCCTATATAAGGGGTAGAACCCTTATCCAAATCCAAGGGGATTCCATGCATCCTTCTCTCTTCTCCTTCTTCCTTACGTAAAAACCCTAATCAAGAAGAGTAAAGCTATCCCTAGAGGAACGATGGGATGTGGAGGAGTTACATTGGAGGTTTGCCACTTTTGCAACAATATGGGGTGTCTGGGTGATCGTCCCCTCATACTAGATGTACGCAGCAGCAACACAGCTGCTTATGATGGCTGTGAGTTGTAGACTGTCGAGCCCAATCCCAGCCACCTCAGCCACGTCTTGGGACCTCTGCAGACATGACAGGGGGTGGCAGAGGTAGAACAGCAGTCCCTTCTAAGCTCTCGACCTTGGGGGAGGTTGGAGGAGACCCCCACGAGTAGCTGAAGTTGGTGGCTGCTAGGGATCATGAGGTGGAAGAAGACGGACGGGTGTTTGACGCTTTTTCCCCTCTGAGTTTTAAAAAGTTAAGTGGCCACAGGAGGGTATAAGCATAATCCCATTATGTTTTCACACAGTCGAGCTACATTGCATGTGTAGGATGACATGGCAGCTTGCCATTGGTCCAAGTAAGTGATTCTTACAAAAATCATATCTAAATATTAGTAGATTGGAATGGTATATATAATATATGTATTTTGGTCAGAAAAATGTGAAAAATCCAATTAAAATAGATTTAGAAGCTAATTACTCTTGCAATTCGAAAAGTAGTGGAAGTTATCAACTTTAATGCATTAATGATTAAGAAACTCTAATTGAAGATGATTAATGTATTGAAAAGGGCAAACAGTACAGTGGCATATTGTGAAATTAAGATATGAAGTGCAAGGAGGATTAGTTAGAATAGAGTCCAGATGTGGATAGAAGTTCGAAATCCAAGTTTTTGAAAAAGGTATGCAAAGTTTTATTTTATTCCAACTTTTAGTATAGTTTGGTAGAATTTTATAATTATTATTGATTATTTGTCGAACATTTGATTCGAGAAATTGGGATAACGGCTCTGACCTCTTGGTCTCCCTTAATTGGGGGTTACTAGGAGGTGGGGTCATTACATTTGGTATCAGAGCATTTGTTCCTCATTTAATCTCTAATAATTATTAAATTTTACAAACTCTTCAGAACCCAAGGGAGTTATTAGAGGATTTTCTGATGACAGAGGTGCCTAGAAAAGGATTACGGTCCAGGGGCTGGCAATATTTTCCTCCACCCTACTTTTCGGTCACGAGGACTCCCAGATGTAGTGTGGCTTCCTGGCCAATGTCTGAGTTTTGACTCAAAATAATATACCTTTAGGACTCTCTCATCTATTTTCGTCCCTTCTCAACCCTAATTCTGTTAGGATTCTGAGGTTTAGGGTTTTTCTCTCTCTTCCTCACCCTCTTGAGGATTGGGTATGTATGATAAGTTTAAGGAATCCTCCATCAAATTAATGAAAAGTATGTAAACAAGATGTCTAGGACATAAGCTTAATAGTTTAAGCATAAACTAAAGATTAGTGGTATTCTTAGGTTGTATGACATGTGTTGTCATGACCTCAGGAGAGACTTGAGGTTAGACCCTCTGGTGAGGAAGATGAGTAAAGAGTTAGTCTTAGAGGCCGAGATCTCCATGAAAGGTAGAGACCTGGCACATCCTCTGAGGATGATGCTAACCCTAACCCTAAGTGGTGGTTAGATAGGGATGACATGATGAGTTAGATGTCATGGTAGACCAGGTGTGTGGGTAGAGATGCTTTTGGTTTGGATACACATGACAATATGATCCATGTGAGGTTGGTTGATCTAGTACCTTTGGTGACCCAACCCTGGGAAGGGTCGTGCATGTTAGGGTAAAGGATAACCCCTTCCTGGATGAGGTTAGTGATGACCATATAGAAACCCTATGAGCTTGTATGAACATGGAAAAGTTGCACCCAAAGTACGTCAGTAGTGCTGACAGTAGGCTAAAACCCTGGCCAGAAGAGTATGTTGGATAGCTTATGAGATAAGCATGAAGAGTTATAGATAATCTTGAGCAAACATAGGTTTCACCCATGTAGGTGTACGATTGTGAGCTTGATCCACCATAGAGAGAGGACCTCTAGTAGTAAGGTTGTTGTAGGGTTAAGCTCTAGAGAGGGAGAGCAGGGCCCGAGCTAGAAGGTTGAAAGTTTAGACTCCGGGTTAGGAGGAACCCTGAGAAGTTGAAGATGATGTGACCTAAGTGAATGGTTGGGGTTTCCTCGTGCATGATCCCTGGAGGCTTTTGGAATCTTGGTTGCCTTAGAGGAACCAAACCGTACAAGAAGGATGAGGATTTTGGTACCAATGTACAGATGATATAGGTGATTGCCTTCTAGGGATAGGAAGAGGAGTTCCTTAGACCCTGAGAAGGTATGGTATCAAGTTGGAAGGCTTCATACCTAGTTGGTTGTCCTTGAGGAGGACTCCACTCTGAGGTGTTCCTTGAGTAGAAGGATAATTGGAAGTGCATGCTATACCTTGTACATGCTTGGTTCGGGGTTAAAAGGTTGAGTATGCAGTGGGACATCAGAAATGTGAACCTAGACCTAAGAGGGTAAGTAGTAGTGCCTGGTGCACCTGATGCTCATGATGAGATTTGAGATTCGAGCAAGACACTCCTCATGTTCAGAGGAATGGGAAACCCCTTGCATTAAGGTGTATGTTTGATGAACCTCTCACATATAGGTTGGTGACATATGTTGGTCCTATATAAAGGAATAGAAACAAGTGGGACTTATCATGGAGACCTAGCATCGTTTAGTAAGTGGATCGCTTGTTAGCTATGTGCCTTAGTAGCTTGTTTGGGTTAAACATGCTCATGTGGATGAAAACCCTAGACATAAGGACGTTTGTGACCTTTTATGCTATCAAGAGATAGTTTCCTCCCATCCTGGGAGAGGGACCGTACTATAGGGTATGGATCAGCTTTTGTTGGGTTGAGGTAACCTTAAGAGGTCTCATAGAGTCTTGAGAAGCTAAGTAGAGAGTACATAGTATGAGAATGAACATGTAGACCCATAGATAATCATCTCTAAGTGCATGTGGATGTGTTACCATGGAGGTAACTCGTATGGGGACTCACTAAGATAGGTAGGTTGCCATGACCCCTATCAAAGGATGTAAGTCAGACCACGAATGCTGAAAGAGATGATGGAGACTTGGGTAAGGTTTCGAGTTGGATATGTGCTATGTTTGGATCCTAAGTCTATCCTAGGGTCAGGTAGGGATAAGACCGATGGGAGTAGGAGTTGCCTAATTTGCTAGTTTCACGTGACCATAGGGTCGGGAGGTAACAATTGTAATTGTCTAAGGGCTATGGGTTATGAGATTGATCACCTTCATGAACTCATGGGACCCAAAGGCAAATGAGGAGGGCACTCTCTGATGCATAAGGGAAGAGGGATGACCCCAAAAGTGTCGACACCCTACAGACCTAGAGGATATGACTAAGGAGAATGTGATGTCCCAAGTGTGTTTGAGACTAGTTCTCCATGAAAGAAAAACCTTGATATCGAGATGTTCATGATGTAGAGACATGTGATACACATTTCAGTTTAGATTGTAGGTGTACTGACAATGTGGGATGTACCATATCTACTATTGGAACGGGAAGAACTCTGTATTTGGACTGCAGCCAAATGCTTATTTCCTCTTGTTATGGGAGTGAGATATAGGATAGTACGCATGCCATACACCAAGGATAAAGATGATGTGAGTTGGAATGTTGTTATGAGGTATGAGGATAGGGATGATAGCGTACCTTTGTGGAGTGTATAATATGTGGATGGAGAACTAAGGTAGTCATATTATGAGGATGTTTTTATCATGAGCTATGTGGAATTTTCTAGTTATACAAGGTTGAGTTCGATAAATAATAGGATGAGCTCAGAGTTTTCTTGATGAAGATAGACCTAGAGTTTGAGATTTGATAATAAGTGGAATACATGGAGGTGTATGTCTTCACTGTTACCTAGAACCTAAAGATGAAAGGTGGTAATGGATGCTCTAATTGAGATGCAACTATCTAGTCTAGATAGTGGGAAGGCTGGAAGAGGTGGTTAGGTAAAACCTAAGTTCATGATATGTGTTTGGCTAACACTCAGATATAACGAGATATGTTAATCGAGTTAGTGGCTACTTGGTTAGCCAGCCTAGGGCTTGTTGTGATAGAAGGATGGTTGTAGAACCTCAGATGCACTTCTTTTGAAAAGAAGGTGATGAAACCCCGACTAGAGTGGTTTAGGGTTTCCAAGGAATCAATCTTGAGGAATCATGACATACACAAGATCATGATTTTAAGATCACCATACACCATGGTACTACTAAGATAATAAGTGGTAGTAGTACTTTGATGCCTAAGAATAAAAGTATACAAATATGCATGTGGCTTGTCGCCATGCAAGCCAGGAGGTGAAGGACAAACACCAGTAACCTAATGAGTTGATATAGACAATAAAGAGTCCCTGAATGGGAATGGGAGTTCATCACTATAGATGTTGTGGTAAGTCTCCCTAGATCGAGGAAGGTCAGGATGCAATGTGGGTTATGGTAGATCACCTTACCTAGATGACATGGTCTAAGAGAAAGAGAGAGAGTACTCTCAAGGGACATATCTGGTTGAACTACATATAAGAAAGAGAGATGGTTCAACTACATCATGATGTGAGTTCAAAGGTTCTTGAATATAACCTTAAGATTCACTTCCATAAGGTGGAAGTAGATACATGAAGAACTCAATGTGAGTACATCTTATCACCCCTAACTAATGGGTAGTAGGATCCAGACTAGAAAGTCTGATATGAGCATGTGTGCTTGTCCAGGATGATATATGGGGACAGTTCTAGTCCTATAAAAGATGTGATGGTAGCCACCATAGCCTTTATCAGGATGTAAGAAGCTCAGTAAGGGAGAATGTGTCGATCATCGCTTCATGAAGAGGATGTTGGTGGAAAGACCTTGTGAAGGTCAAAGAGACCACAGTGGGTGTAAATGAAGTCACTTTGATCATATGATGGCTTAGGAAGCCCAGGGGCGACATGAGTCATGAGCTGATGCAAAGCAGACTAACATGCAGTTCACTCTGGGAGAATATGTGATTTGAAAATCTGACCCCTCTAATCTACAGCTAAGAAAGCTGAGTCCCCGATATATGGGTCCATTTGAGATGGACTGGTGGAGATGGTTATGTTTAGTCTTACCCCTCAGGATAACGTGATGTGTTCCACGAGTCCGATCTAGAGCACTATGTGAGGTACCCAAGCCATGTGCTGAGCCATGAACATATTCACCTTTATGAGAGGCTGAAATGTCCTGAGTCACCTAGGAGGGTACGATATACCAAGGTGAGAGAGAACTCAGATGTAAGAATATAAGATGATGAAGGTTCTTGGGAAGCACCATGGAGTGGGTGAAGCCACATACGAGCCATGATGGACATGAGAAAGTCTTATCCTTCTTGTTTGATGGAATTTTTAGGGAAATTTTCCTATAAGAGGGGTGATGCATGGGTTTTTAGTCACTTTTATATGCTTATTTTATATCTGTTTTATGCATGTATTTGTCATTTTCTTGATTATATTTGCATAATTCACTACAGTTGGCCTTTAAACTCTTTTTGCATCAAATTATACTTCTTTTATCATATTTATATGATTTTATATACTCCCTGGACTTATACACATGTTTTGGCACTTTTTCAGGCACTTTTGCATTGTCCGGAGTCGATACTATCGACCCCCAGGTCGATAGTATCGACATTTCATCAAAAAGCAACCCCAAAACGTGATCTTGGAAGGAATAACCTGTGCCATGGTCGATACCATCGACCTAGGGTCGATACTATCGACAGCGTCGGGATCTGGCGATTTTCAGCACTAAAACGGATCGTTTTAATCCGATGGTTGAGCTTTTTCGGAGCCGTAAAGTGGTCCTATGACCTAAGAAGAGCACGGACGGCCCGAGGGGGAGAGGAGATTGTGTTGCACAACATCCAAGAAGGAGAGAGAGATAGGAGATGAGAGACGAAGGCCGTCAACTGAGCGATCTGGGCACCTCTGACGGGCGATTTTGCTGCCGGAAGACTGCAAAACGCACGTTTCTCGAGGAGGATCTCCAGGAACACCTTTGTATCAGGGGTTACACAAGTTTGCTCCATGTTTCCCATGTTTTTCTTCTCTACTCCTCTGTCTTTCATTGAGATGACCATGCGGGGCTAATCCCCTTTGTCTTTAGGACCGAGAGTAGCCCGGGGATTCATTGTATGATAATTTTATAATAGTAATTCATATTTTATCTCTTAAATCTGTGGTATAGTTTCGTTTTCTCCATATATTGTTATGATTGATCACCATAATAATAACCTAATGCCCTTAATCACTTTGAAAGAAGAGTTAACGGCTGAAAAGAGACGAAATTTACATTAATCGATAAATCCCTTGACCAAGGTGGTGTAAAATTAATGGTGGATACTGAGAGATCGTTCATAATGCACTGAGTTTCGGGTATAGGTTACTACGACGGTGGAACCGACCTAGACCTAGGTAGTGAATTGCACCACGACAGTGGGCAATTCTATTTTCAGGCCACTACCCGGAAAGAGAGATAAAATTGAGTAGCTATATAGAATTTAATACAATGAAAACCCGCGGTGAAACCGCAATCCTAAAGATACCCTTTTGAATTGATTAAATTAACATTTAATCGATCGTTTGTTTCATTTTTGTTTTTATTTTCTTTTAAATTTAACAACAACCCTCAATTTGTTATTCGTCTTAGCTGATCGCAAATAGTTAGTAGGAGTCTCCAACAATTCCGAGTATCCCTGTGTTCGACTCGGGCCTCACAAAGGCCTGTACTACTTGACGCGTTCACTTGCGTTTTAGCGCACAGTAAAATTGCGTCAAGTTTTTGGCGCCGTTGCCGGGGATACGGAGAAATTGTTGGCACTTCGAGTGCTACGAGTGGCCACTCTAGGCCACATTTTTTTTTATAATTTTCATTCAACTTCAAATATTTTCTTTCTATTGTTCGTTCATTTTTATACTCGTCAAAGCACTGTACTGAACTAAATTTTCTCATTTCAGGTACGTTGCATGGTGCAGACATGTAGTACGGACTACGACAATCGCACACCCGAGATTCCACTTCCGGGACCTGAGGACGAGGAGTATTACGAGCAAGAGCAACCAGAAGAGGTAGATTCCGAACTGGAACAGGAAGAGATGGCCGAGCCACAGACTATATGGGACAAGATCAAGGCTTCTTCCTCATCAGCTTCAAAAGGGCCTATAAAGAAGCAGGCAATCAACATACCTACATATAAGATTGATCCGGCGTTGATAAATCTGGTGAAATCAAATGCTTTCCATGGGATCAAGAATGAGGACCCCGTCGCGCACATCAGCCAGTTTGTTGAGAACTGTGACATGGTAAAAATCGATAGGTTTCCACAGGAGGCACTGTATCTCAAGCTTTTCCCGAGTTCATTGGCGGGAGCCGCGTGAGAATGGTTATATAATTTGGATGATGAGTTTGTGGAGTCCTGGAACCATATGGTGGAGGTTTTCTTTGAGAGGTTCTTCCCTCCTGAGAAGATTAACGACATGATCCGAAAGATTCACAACTTTACCCAACAGGCTGGTGAGACATATTCTGAGACCTGGGAGAGATTTCAGGTTATGCTGAGGAGGTGCCCACATCATGGGTTGGATAAAGAGACGCAGGTGAAGATCTTTTATTTTGCTCTCTCCGAGCACGATAGGAGTAAGCTTGATTCTGCAGGATCTGGATTCTTTTTGAATAATACAGACACCAAAT
The DNA here is from genome assembly GCA_963693085.1 of Alisma plantago-aquatica. Lineage (NCBI taxonomy): Eukaryota > Viridiplantae > Streptophyta > Magnoliopsida > Alismatales > Alismataceae > Alisma > Alisma plantago-aquatica. The sequence goes on from OY856410.1 coordinate 169,227,703, forward strand.
TTTGGGAGATATTAAAGAACATGGCTAGAAAACAGTCATGGGGTGACAGAGGTGCTGTGGAGCAGGTCAGAGCTGCTGGCGAATCCAGAGCAGTTAAGGAGCTGAACGATAAGTTAGATCTTCTAGCCAAGAAGCTGCTATCTAAGGAAGATGCATCTGAGGATGGGGAAGCCCAAGTGAAATTCATGCAACAACAGGGTTACAGAAACAATGACTACGCATGGAGGAAGGATAAAAAATTCTCATGGAAGGATCCGGATGCCAAGCCACAGCCTAGAGTCGAGGATAAGAACACTGAATTACTGAGTCAAATGGTACAGCAGAACCAGGAGATGATGGCCATGTTTGGTAAGCAATTGCAATCTCAAGGTGATATTCTAACCAAGTTTGGACAGACGCTGCAAAGCCATGGAGCACAAATGCGGGCATTAGAAACCACCGTGGCACAGATTTCTAGTGAAGTGGCAGCCATCAAGCACGTCAATCAACAGAAACCGGTCGAGAATGCAAACATGGCCCAAGCACACCATCAGGTCAAGTATATTTCTGTGGTAAGCAATGAGGAGGAATCTCAGGTGCAAGAAGCTAAAGAGGAAATAAAAATGACGTTTAATATGCATGCGTCACCGGCGATACCGTATCCATGCACTTATTATGGACTGCCGGGCGGAAACCCTTTCTTCAGAAAATCACAGCGAGTTATGAATATTGTATCTCCATCTAGAGAAAAAGAACAATTGAAGGTTGTTTGTGCACTTGTGGAGACATCGAATGCGAGAGAGGAACCACAACAAACTGTTACTATTGACGATGTCTCGCCAAAGCCCACATCAGAGGGATTGATTGAAGCAAGCTTAGGGGAGTTGACCCCGAAAAGCTCATATGTGCATCCTCACAAGCGTGTCAATGCGGCAGATGTGTCAAGTCGGGACAATCTGAAGCCGAAGAAGGAGCACCGGCACTATAGGAAATTCTTGGAAATATTTCGCAAGCTGCATATCAACATTCCGCTGGTGGAAATGATTGAGAAGGTTCCCGCCTATGGGAGGTTCATTAAAGATATAATCAACAAAAAGAGGCGGATCAAAGATACTGATGTATGCAGGATGAATGAAATGGTGAGCTCAATCATTCTTGGGAGCTTACCAGAGAAGAAGAAAGACCCGGGGAGTTTTAATATCCCATGTTCAATAGGTGACCAACATTTTCCACAAGCACAGTGTGATTCGGGCGCCAGCATTAATCTTATGCCTCTGTCCACATTTCAAAAGCTTGGGTTGAAGGAGATAAAGAAATCGGCGGCAACGATTGAGTTGGCGGATGGGTCCATTGTAAGGCCATATGGAGTGTGCGAGGATGTACTCGTCAAGGTAGACAGGTTCATCTTCCCGGTAGATTTTGTTGTCATGGACATGCCACAGCTCCAAAGTTGGGAGATGCTATTGGGAAGGCCGTTCCAAGCTACGGCTGATGTCATCGTTGCCATTGGGAGAGGTACATTGACCTTGGGGATTGGACAGGATCGAGTTCAATTCAAATTGCCATATGACTCATTGGAGACATATCTTGACAACCCAGGTTAAAGGTATCTTTATGTCAAGCCTAGGACATTAAACAAGGGCGCTTGTTGGGAGGCAACCCAACTTTAGGTTCAATTTTATGTTTGGTTATGTTCTTTTATGTTTATGTACTTAGTTTTTGCTTAGGTTTTGATAATTTTTGTAAAAATGGTACCCTAACTCGTGTTTTGAAGTGTGCAGAATGTTAAGGTCGATACTATCGACACCCATGTCGATAGTATCGAGTTTGGAGAAGTAAACGCTGAAGAAAAGTCGATACCATCGACCCTAGGGTCGATAGTATCGAGATTCCTGAAGATTTACAGAAAAATTGGTGCCAGTAAAGTCGATACCATCGACCCTAGGGTCGATAGTATCGACACTTTTGAGTTCCCAGGCTTTTAGATGCGTCGATTCAACAAAATCACTGAGTCTGGGTCGATACCATCGATGTATCGACACCTGCAGGACAGCTACATAAAATAGGTCGTAAAAGGTATCAAAATGAGATTTTTTCGAACCGTTTTTTGCAAAGGAAAGATGGATGAAGCAAGTCACGTCTTAGAACCACTAAGACACAAAAATGGGCCACAAAAAGGAGGAGGATAGCAAGCATCACTTGGTCCACTTGAGCATCTAACCATCCTTCTTCACCACACTTCAAAGCGAATGGTACCGTTGTTCCACCTCTTAAGTGAGAATGTTGACTATGAGGCCATAGTCATATTCAAGCTTAGGGGGGGGGGTGTTGGAACAACCCTCTATCTTAGTTTTTACTTACTTATTCATGTTGATTTTACTTTTGAGATATTAGTTGTTTTTATTTCTAGGTTTACCGCTTTTGTAGGATCCACATCTATCTAGTGTAATCTGTGGAGCAATAAATGCATGGTTTCAATTGCAAGTTTTATTCTTGGGTTGTGTGCACATGAAAATATGAGTATATTAAAAACTTTTTGAGCTTATTCTTGTGCATTATTGAGTTGCATAACTGAGGAAGTGCTTAGGTGAGTCAGCTTCAGGACACGGGGACATGAATGACCATCTTTATTGTCCAAGGAAAAGTGATTGACAAGGATGTTTGAGCCCAAACCGACCAAACGCTAACGTGTCCTTAGACTAAAGTTTAAGAGAGAAATCCTTCAGTTACCCTGTACACAGGTCTTTAGAGAGGGACATATGATATTTTCGGAAGGTTCTGTCAATTAGTCTTGTGATCTGATCCACCGCAATTTCATTCACACTCCACCATAAGAAATGGGAGCACATTACTGTCTTTCACTCTTTGATTGCATACCATGTAGATAGGTATTGCATTACAACTATTTTCACATTTTTTGCATGAGAATGAAAAAAAAAGATAGAGTAGTTATACATGCACATTATCCTTAGGTGCATGTCATAGTAGTTGCATAACTGTCATTATGTAGTTGCATTTACATCTTTTGAGCATATTGTACACCATGTATCTTATGTTACTCTGAAAATATTAAAGGTGATGAACTTGTTCCATACCCTCCAAATAGAATGCTTCAGATGCACAAGTATGTAACAAGGAGTGAGCCTAACAAATAATTCATTGTCATCTATGAAAATAAGGGCTTGAAAAAAAATTGAAGAAATTTTGAAAAAAAAAGAGAAAAAAAAGAAGAAAAAAAAGAATTGAGAAGTAATAAAGAAGAAAAGGGAGAAAGGAACATGTTCACACTTACATATTAAGAAGAATAAGCACATGGTGTAGTTTTCTTAGATATTCCATCTCACCTTGAGACGGAATGATAGTGCATGCATCATTCCACCAAAAATGTAACATTAGGACATTTTCACTTGCATTTTGCATCATGATAGGTCATTAATTTTAGTATTGCATAATTGACTATTATGTGCTTCCATCTCTTCCACAACCACCTATCCCATCCACCTGTTGCTCTAATCGGTAGGCCACCCATGATATTCTCCTCATTCATTAATATCAGGAGATCTGCTTCCATTTAGATGGTAGTTAGGAAATGAGCAACGTAGATAGGAGATCACAAGATGCATCAAGTATGGACCTGATGAGTTTATCATATTAACTTCTTTAATTGATAGTGTTTCATTGATTGGGGGACGAACATCTTTTACATAGGTCTTTGGTCGCCTGGATGGCAGTTAGTGTTCAGTGGTCAATGAGGGCTGGTTTGTGGAAAGAAAGTGGGGATGATGTAGATTCATTTCATGTATTTATGTCCTGTTGCTGACTTATCTCAACCAGATCCAAAGTTTTGTTGCTCGAGGACGAGCAAGGTTTAAGCTTAGGGGAGTTTGATGCATGGGTTTTTAGTCACTTTTATATGCTTATTTTATATCTGTTTTATGCATGTATTTGTCATTTTCTTGATTATATTTGCATAATTCACTATAGTTGGCCTTTAAACTCTTTTTGCATCAAATTATACTTCTTTTATCATATTTATATGATTTTATATAATCCCTGGACTTATACACATGTTTTGGCACTTTTTCAGGCACTTTTGCATTGTCCGGAGTCGATACTATCGACCCCCAGGTCGATAGTATCGACATTTCATCAAAAAGCAACCCCAAAACGTGATCTTGGAAGGAATAACCTGTGCCATGGTCGATACCATCGACCTAGGGTCGATACTATCGACAGCGTCGGGATCTGGCGATTTTCAGCACTAAAACGGATCGTTTTAATCCGACGGTTGAGCTTTTTCGGAGCCGTAAAGTGGTCCTATGACCTAAGAAGAGAACGGACGGCCCGAGGGGGAGAGGAGATTGTGTTGCACAACATCCAAGAAGGAGAGAGAGATAGGAGACGAGAGACGAAGGCCGTCAACCGAGCGATCTGGGCACCTCTGACGGGCGATTTTGCTGCCGGAAGACTGCAAAATGCACGTTTCTCGAGGAGGATCTCCAGGAACACCTTTGTATCAGGGGTTACACAAGTTTGCTCCATGTTTCCCATGTTTTTCTTCTCTACTACTCTGTCTTTCATTGAGATGACCATGCGGGGCTAATCCCCTTTGTCTTTAGGACCGAGAGTAGCCCGCGGATTCATTGTATGATAATTTTATAATAGTAATTCATATTTTATCTCTTAAATCCGTGGTATAGTTTCGTTTTCTCCATATATTGTTATGATTGATCACCATAATAATAACCTAATGCCCTTAATCACTTTGAAAGAAGAGTTAACGGCTGAAAAGAGACGAAATCTACATTAATCGATAAATCCCTTGACCAAGGTGGTGTAAAATTAATGGTGGATACTGAGAGATCGTTCGTAATGCACTGAGTTTAGGGTATAGGTTACTACGACAGTGGAAACGACCTAGACCTAGGTAGTGAATTGCACCACGACAGTGGGCAATTCTATTTTCAGGCCACTACCCAGAAAGAGAGATAAAATTGAGTAGCTATATAGAATTTAATACAATGAAAACCCGCGGTGAAACCGCAATCCTAAAGATACCCTTTTGAATTGATTAAATTAACATTTAATCGATCGTTTGTTTCATTTTTGTTTTTATTTTCTTTTAATTTTAATAACAACCCTCAATTTGTTATTCGGCTTAGCTGATCGCAAATAGTTAGTAGGAGTCTCCAACAATTCCGAGTATCCCTGTGTTCGACTCGGGCCTCACAAAGGCCTGTACTACTCGATGCGTTCACTTGCGTTTTAGCGCACAGTAAAATTGCGTCAAGGGGAAGGATGTTACAACCTCAATTTTGCATATGTTTTCATAATTGAAATATAATGATTTTACGAATTTGGGCTTAATTAAAAAGGTTGTATGCTTTTCTTCAAAGGATGGATTTCTTTGAAAATATCCCTTTGGATAGGATTTTTGTGATTCCTATTATTATATTAATCCCATAATGGATTTAAAAGATAAGAAAAGAAGTAAAGTCCAAATATTAGAAAAAGATACAACATAATGAATATTCAGTAAAGTATTTATGAGAAATACATGGAAATCTCTAGTAAGTGGCATTAATGGCCACAATTGAATAAATTTCGTTTATATGTGATTTCTAATGAAAAAAAATAGGAAAGAGGAAAAAGGAAATGAAAGATAATGAAAAATCCTTGAAACGAGATATCTTAATAAAGAAATATGTAAGATAATGAGAAATAATGGATGTAGATGCATCTAGAAGGATAATAAGTATCCTTAAAAAGGAATTTCGAAATCATAGGATTTCTTGGGATCAAAGGAGTCCAAATTGATAAGAAGAAAGACAAAATACAAAATATACAAAATAAGAGGATAATGTGATATATAATTAATGAATTTTTGGTATTATTAAAAAGAGGTACTTTCTTTTATAAGGAAGTGTAATTTTGTGGCCAATGGATTAAAAGTCAAGCCTAGAGATAATGAAATAGATAATTTTTGAATTCCTAATAACTAAAGAATAAGGTTTATTAAGAAGATAATGAAGAGAGAGAAGATTACTTCTTAATTAAGGAAATAGGTGTCATATTGGGAAAGGGACTTGTTACCTTGTGGATAGGCATCCTAGGGCTTTACCACCCTCCCCTATATAAGGGGTAGAACCCTTGGCCAAATCCAAGGGGATTCCATGCATCCTTCTTTCCTCTCCTTCTTCCTTACATACAAACCCTAATCCAGAAGAGTAAAGCTATCCCTTGAGCAATGATGGGTTGTGGAGAAGTTGCATTGGAGGTTTGCTACTTCTACAACACCATGGGGTGTTTGGGTGATTTTCCCCTCATCCTAGTTGAACGCAATAGCAGCAGTACGACTGCTTATGATGGCTGTGAGTTGCAGACTACCAAGCCCAATCCCAGTCGCCTCGGCCACGTCTTGGGACCTCCCCAGACATGGTAGGGGGCAGTGGAGGTAGAGCATCAGTCCCTAGTAAGCTCCCAACCTTGGGGGAGGTTGGAGGAGACCCCCACGAGCAGCTGAAGCCGGCGACCGCAAGGGATCGTGAGGTGGAAGAAGACGGATGGGCATTTGATGCTTTTGCCCCTCCAGGTTTTAAAGAGTTATGTGGCCACAAGAGGGTATAAGTGTAATCTCATTATGTTTTCAAACAACCGATCTATGTTGCATGAGTAGGATGACGTGGTAGCTTGCCATTGGTCCAAGTAAGTGATTCTTACAAAAATCATATCTAAATATTGGTAGATCGGAATGGTATATATAATATATGTATTTTTCTAAGAAAAATGCGAGAAATCCATTAAAAATAGATTTTGAAGCTAATTCCTCTTGCTATTCGGAAAGTAGTGGAAGTTATCAACTTTAATGCTTTAATGATTAAGAAACTGTAATTTAAGATGATTAATGTATTGAAAAGGACAAACAGTCAAGTGGCATATTGTGAAATTAAGATATAAAGTGCAAGGAGGATTAGTTAGAATAGAGTCCAGATGTGGATAGAAGTTTGAAATCCAAGTTTTTGAAAAAGTTATGCAAAGTTTTATTTTATTCCAGCTCTCAGTATAGTTTGGTAGAATTTTATAATTATTATTGATTATTTTTCGAACCTTTGATCCGAGAAATTGGGATAACGACTGTAACCTCTTGGTCTCCCTTAATTTGGGGTTACTGGGAGACAGGGTTATTACACATCCACTGGCACTCTTTCCAGGACTGTTCCACAATCAGCATATGTAAATTGTAATGAAAAACCTTACAACTACTTCATTGTAAGAGACGATGAACATGCTTATGTTTGGGATCAAATAGGCATAAAGAAAAACCTTCATGTGATGAGGTTCAGAGATGTCAATACCTTGGTCATTCTCAATATCTGTCAACAAGTAAAACACCATCTCTATTTAGTGGGACTATGTAATATCTGCTTCAACAACTACCAATCTTATGAAGAACTCACTTTGGATTTCATGTAATTGCTAGAAAAAGCTTCTAGTAACAACATATGATGTCAAGGATTGCAGGAGCGGTTACAAGTTGGAAGTCAAGAAATCAAAGAGGACTACATTTTGGCAGATAAGTAGAAAAATTCCTTCTTCACAGACACAATCGACCAAGTGGAGGAAGTGAAAAAGGATAGAACTAACTGAGACACCATAGGGTTTCTCACCAACTAGACCAGGGAGAGTCTAATCAAAGAATGTCAATATAACTCTAGATGCATTCCAGTATAATGAGAATAATGCACAATCTTTTTGAAAATGCCCTATTCTTTAGAACACATATTGAGAATATGACATGAATAAATCTGCACATGTTGTGGAATATCCCGGAGTAGAAACCAGTCAATATAGGACACATCTTGATTGATAGACTGACAACTGCTATGGGACGATAGGGGTCCTAGGATTTCTGCATGGGTGTTCTAATTACCTATCTCGGTCACTGACAAGGCTACCCAAAAGAATTAAAACACTTAATAGAGGCTAAAGGGGACAAAGTAGTGGACACCATGTATCTGACGACCATGAATGTCTTAGGATGAGATAATTATAAATATTTCTATAGATTCAGTAAGTCAAAGGACTTCTTCTCTGCATGAAATGAGCAGCTATTACAACAACATATTAGTGTTCATGAATGAAGACATCTTGAAAATGAATTTGAGATCCAAACAACTCTTATAATTAAGCAACCAACCGGCTATGGAAGAACATATTGAGAAAATAATAGACAATTATGTAGGATCAATGCTAAGGAAGCTCCTTGTCAGGATCCCTAAAAAGATTGCAAATCCTAAGAAGAAGAAAATCCCTATGACCGAAGAACTAGCTCAATCAATTACTAATCCAGACACCACATATTTGGAAAAGTCAACATAGGTACCACCCAAAACCCAACCAGAATAGGTGGAATCAAGAGCATTTTCACCAGAAGCGAGTGTGGCTTCCCATAATGCTACATGATGAACAAATGAAGAAAACATCCCAGTCGAGACACCAACCAACTTTGAAGCGGTCGACAAAAATATATCTAAGCCAACAGAGAACAAGAATGAAAAGGGAGAAGTCAAAGCAGAAACAGAAGTATCCAAAAGAGAGCCTATCCAATCAGTAAGGTCGACCAATTAAAGCCTACACATAAGTAGGGGATAGGAAAGATCTACCCAAGAGAAGGAAGTCGAGTAGGAGATAAGCTCAATGAAACACAAAGAGCAACCACAACTATCCCCTTCTGCTGTAAAATTCATAGAAATAGGGAAATAAATTGACGACCTTCGTTAGATTGTCTTTATAACATTGGTCTAAACATTTTAAATTTAAATGCAAATATGTATGTACTGACTTTGCAGGTTGAGAAGATAACATCAGACATGCAAACACTATTAACCTTACTGCAACAGATGAAACTCTTAGACACAAATCAAATGCATGTAATGGAAGCTCTGGTAGGAATAGCTAGAGAGGTCGCTCTGCTATGCCAAGATCTAGATGCCCGGTAATGAGAAAATGAGTAGTTGTATATCAAAGACAACGAGTGAAAGGAGGCAGCAATGACATTTCCTTCCTATGAAGGAACATCGCTAAAAACACAACGGTTTTCCAACAAAGAGACCTTTGCTTTGACCACCACTGACATTGATGTACAACTCATGGAAGATATGATGTTAGCCTAACTACACACCAGCAAGGCTGCACCACCCCTTAAAAAGAGGCCACAATGGAATATCTTCCAAGCAGGGAGAGAAACACTTTGTAAGAAAAATGGAAGTGTCTAATGGGGAAAACATTGATGCAAATTCCCCAGTCTTGCCGGGGCACTTCACCATTGAACGCTTAAAGGAGGAAACCATAGAGAGGGGAAATCAAGATTTTCTATATTTTCATGAATCTATTGAGGTGACCGGTGAGAATAACGTCTTATTGAAACTAAATCAGACAAGGGAAGAGGCACTGGAAATAAGGATGGACATAATGAATGGTGTAGATCTTTTATTTCACTATAAACCTCCACCATCTCTAATCGAATATTAATATTTCATCTTCAAATCAGTTTTAGATGAAACAATCAAAGGAGGAGTTCATCCAAATCCTTTTGAGGTGAAAATGAAGGAGAAAATTGTTGAACAAGATGAAGGGAACATGAATTGCATGTTTGATAATCTATCAAAGAAACCCGACAATACAATGTTTACCAAACCACTAGCAGTTTCCAGTACAAACCCATCAACACCACCACCACTGTCGTGTCAAATGAAAGACATGGACATGACGTCAATATCAGGGATGTTGCTCCATGAAGTCCATGTTCTTGTAGATATCCTTGATGATGATAAATCAAGAGAAGATATCATCCACATTAACAATCGATACTATCTGAAAATGGATGACCTGCAATCAACTATTAGGTATAAGGTGTCCATGAATAGGGCATTCTTCAAGTTTCTCTGTGGAATAATAATCAAATAATATATGTACAGAGGAAAAATAGTTCATATCTTCAATTCCACATCCACTCTAGCTTCCTAACTTTATATAAAAAATTACAAGGAACCATCAATTGAAGATCTACAAGAAATCCTAAATATAATAAGTTACAATTCATAAATCTTCCTTTAAAGGCCTTGAACGATTGGCAACAAACTGTGGTGGATCTCTCCACAATGTGAGTCATGCATTACAACTTCAATTCCAAATACCTTCCATGTGGAGGGATGCTCTTCGAAAAGATAGAGACAAGGGCATTTCATATGATATTGACCTACCTAAAAAGCATAATATAGAGGCCATACAAGTAGTACCACCTGAACTAGAACATGTTCCATATTGATTGCAGCAGATACCAGCAACTTCTTAACTCTGGGGATAGGACATTCATAGTTCTAAGAATGATTGTGAACTAAACTAGAAATTCCTCTCAAGAAAATTGTGAATTAACTTTCACTTTCTACAAGGAAAATACATCATGGTGGTTATCCATGATAGAATATTCTTCTATCATGAACACATGGAAGATATTCACAATAGGTTGTACTTGCTCATAACCCTTCTTAAATGAACTCCTTGGAGGGAAAAATTGAAAAATTTAGTGAAAGAAACATAAGCCTCTCCTCTGCATGGAAGCCAGACAAGTGGTGTCCTCCTCCCAATCACAACCACCATCTCCCCCTCAACCAGAAATATCCATCCCTCCCAACCCACCAGTAGAAGAAATAGAAGCTGAATAAGTGGCTCCTAAAGTTACTCTTGAAAAAAACATGGCTCGCCCCTCCAAAGTACCTACATCTACTCATACAATTGTAGGTTCTACTTTCCCTCCTCAAGACATGATCCATGAAACAGACGTAGAAGAGGAAGTAGAAACCTATGACGAAGCTGACGCCCCATTCCCCTCCTATACAGAAGAAAGAGAAGGGGTAGATAATGATGATGCCACCAGTGAACTGGATGAACTGGCACCAAATGACCAAATACAACCAATGTTTGAAAGTCTGATAGAAACACTTGTTATTGGTCATTAGTTGAAGATATGACTTTCCTCATGAATGTGCGAAGGCTGAAAGAAGATGAAATTGTCACCATCTTTGAACAAGATAATATTTAGGTCCTACAATCAGAACTTTGTGAGATACTTATGGTTGGAGGTTATATAATAATCAACGTCATGACGTACTTCCAATTACTCTTAGCTAATAAGCTCAATGATGTATATATGTCCTTTTATGATATCATTTGGGACAAAGTTTAGAAGAATGATTTTGGAGAGATCCAATATCTTATTGATCACCTGAAGTACAATGTCCCACACTTTACATTTGTGCCTATATTGCATGATGGATACTAGACACTATTGTTTGTTATCATAATTGCTCAAATGATGATCTTATATAATATCTCAGATGCTATATTCAGAATGAAACAAACCACTTACCACAAAAAAGTTTACAATGTCATTGAATAGGAAGCTGCTGAGGTGGCTACAAGAATCGTCAATCTAGTAAGAATGAATGGCATTGGACTCACAAAAGGTGGTTTGAAGTTTGAGAAACTATAATTCTATCATAGGATCCCACACAAGCACTACGCTCCAGTGAATGTGGTTTCTTTGTATTTATCTGGATGCAAATGCTATCTACTTCCAATCAAAAGGTGGAATTTATCAAGAATATTATTACCACCAGCTTCAGGGGACATACACAATATGAATCTGAATGTATGAATGGACATCAACAAGCTCCAAGCCTTAAATCACATGTTCTCGCTCAACCTCACTCTTTGACACCCTGAGGACAGGGTGCATGATAAGTTTTTTTTTTGGGTGGGGGTCTGAACAAGCAAGCTCGGTATGCCAACTTGCCCAAAATCTCAATTTTTTGCATCACTAATTCTGCTTCATTAATGCAAAACATTTGTTGAAATTTTTTATTGGTGTATATAATTTCATATTTTTAATCTTAGAAGGAAACATTCTGATGAACAAGACATTTCAAAGGCAAATCATGAATCCAATTTTCCTAAGCGTTGTCACCACTCTTACCTTAGAACTTCTTCTCTTCAAGCTAATTCTTAGCATAATCATTCCAAGAGTGATATTTTGGGATTTAAATCATCTAATAAAAACTTACATGACCATATTTTTACTAAATTCTAATCTCAAGATATTACATGCAGTAAAAGAATGCTACTATCCTAGAAAAAACCCTTGGAAATGAGGAGGACCCACTTAGCGCACCACGATCAAGCATCTAGCCTCTTAGTACATGTTGGAAAGTGCAAATAATAGAACCATAGGAAACATCTACCCATTTTAGTACTCAATCCTCACTATGGGAACAAACGAGGCTTGGAAGCACACTCTTTATTGAAAATCCTATCACCTAATCCTTGTGAGAAAGAATAAATGTCGAGCATGAATAAAAACATGAGAGTTGTGCCTGGAAAGATTCATAAGGGATCCAGCCAACTATTGTATAGCTTCAATCAAGAATTCAAATATGTCATGTCCACTAGTAGAACCTAAAATCCAAAAAAAATCCACATGCCTTCAGATGGCAATTTCATGTAACCACATGAAAGTACATCATCACTTACAGTTGAGTATTACAATAGTACTCATGGTTGAGTGGACCCTATAAAGATAGGAAATACAAATATCCTTGGGCCACCTTTCCACCATTAGTTAGGACTATCTAAAAATAAAATAAAATTTGGGTGTGATAGCTACCTCTAATAGTATTTTGCATAAGTGCGGATTGGAAATGGGATTGGGTGCAATTTGTGACGGGGACACTCCTCATACAAAGAGGATGTGCAATAAAAAAAGAGGTCAAGAAACTCTGGCTTGAAGAGGAAGAAACTAGGAGTATAGTAAGCAGAGTGAGCCACCGTGTAGGAGTCTTGACCTAAGTATGGTATAAGGATATGGTCAATAGTCAAAAAACATTAAAAAAATAAAGCCCTATACATTTTCTTAATGTCTTGATTTTATTTATTAGATTGAGGACAAGATAGACTATAATTTTGGGTGGGGTGGTTGATAACATCCAATATTGTGGATATTTAATGGCTAATTTTGTCCTTAATTTCCTCCCATCGTTCAATTTTGACTTAACTTTCTCAAATTTTGTCATGTTTACAAATTATGCCTAGATTTAAAGTTAACTACTTGTTTACATAAACATAGTTCACAACTATTGCCTTAACTATTAGGCGGAGTTGCCATCAGATTCCACAGTCGATGGTGGCCACCCACCTTAAGCATGACTAAGTTGCCCATCAATCCGTTCCCAAGATCGATGGCCTCCTACAGTGTCTAGTTGTTTCATCAAAACACATAGTCACAATAACCATTGGTTCCCAAAACCAGTGGCTAACATGAATGTCTAGTCAAGATAATTATTGATTTCCAAACTTGATGGCAAACATGGACTTCCTATCAAGATAAACATCAGTTTCTAAAACTGATGGTCTACCTAGACCCAAGGAAGAGTGCCTACCGATTGGAAAGAATGGAAGGCCTCTTGGTGATGCCCAAAGAGTTCATTCGATGGAAAGACTGGATGAGGAAATTGATGGACTACCTAAAGAACCCCAAAACTGATGGAAAACTAGTGTTTTCTTACTGATGGCCTGGCAGACAATGGCCCCTTGCACCGCACACCTACCGATGGTGATATGGGATGCAATAGTCATTTTTACTGATAAGCACGTGTGTTGAGGCATGTACTCAAACTTCCAACACAAGAAAAAGTACACCCTCGAGTGCCTCAAATCTCACACCAAGACCTATAAATAGGAGGCCTCATGAAACAAAGAAGGAGTGGCGATCTAAGGGAGATGATGAAGTGTTGCTTATAAGCCACCTCGCCATCGCTTTGCACCTCGAGCCATTAGTTTGTGTTCTCCAAGTATGGGAGTCCGAGGAACAATGAATCTCCACCTCTGTCAAGCAGTTCCAAATTCCTTCTTCAAGATGTGGATAGGAACTCAACAACCACCTTCACAATCAACACCTTTTTAGAGTGGAGAGATTCTCCATTGTCCTTGACTATTCCATGGTCATTGTTCTCTAAACCTGTTCATTCCCTTTCATATCCATGTCTCTCCATACTTGTAATTTCACCATGCTACTCGTCACCGTTAGTGTCTAGTATATACCTTGGGATGGGGTAGCCATTAATACTTTTTCAACATGTTACACTTACATTCATTGAATATATGCTATTATCAATGCTTATCTCCATACTCTTATTCTTAATGCTTCACTTGGATGATTTTCTACCATTTTATGTTATTTGATTGTTAATAACTTGAGAGAGTAGTATTGACATAAATACAAGTGTTATGGAGTTGTATGAATGCATGAGAATGTTGGAATACTTAAGCTAATGATCATATGGTTTTTCTTGTGATTGTTTGTTTGCCTTTGAGAGAGAGAGAGAGAGGCAAACTTATAATCTAGATCTATCCTAAGTTTGAGAGAGGAGGGAATAAACACTTATAATGATTTCTTGTAAACTTGCTAAGGGTATACAACGTGTGTCAATATTGTATGTTGGTGAGAGACCATAGATGGTGAATCCTAATCCAAGTTTCCTACCCATATATGTTATCTCATCTTTTGGCAATCTTGTTCTTTTATGTTACTCTTTCATTTGTTTTACTTGTTCACTGCTTGTGTTGAAGTACCACCATTCCATAATGAACACAAACTTTACCTTACCGCTTTGTTATGTGTAACTAGGACAAGACTTAAAGGATCCTAACTATTACCACCCTTGTCCCAGTGGCTAGACCCTGATCTACTACATTGGATCCCATTATTACCATTATGTGGTTCTGAGTGTCAGGTTATAAATTTAAAAGTCTGATAAATCTAGATTCACTCCTTTTTGGATGTGTGATTTAGGACGATCACAAATGTCAATATTTTCTATTGTTCATGCTCTGATACCACCTATGACATCCCCATATCTTATAAAACTTAATTTAAGGTATGACATCCAAATTGCAACCTTGCCTCAGTAAGACTACAATTTAAACCCCTCACACCAGGCTAAGAAGAAGGAAACCAAAGGAAGTCATAATGAAGCAATAGTAGAACATGCTCATGAACAATAATAAAACTGTACAACACATGTTCACCATTCAACATATAATTACAAAATTAATTATCATTACCAATTGATGCTACACATTGAATAACATACTTTTACATATGCATGTACTACCACTTAACAACAAGATCTTAAGACAATAGGTCCACATGTACATCATCTCACCATACAACTCTCAACTATCTTGGTCCTTCAAGAGCATATGTCCACATCACCTAATCAAGAGATTACATGTGGTACACATCAGTAAAATATTCTAAAATATTATACTGAGTATGCCTACATGTATTTTATATACCACTCATTAATGTGACTTGGGAATAAGATAAAACTAGTACTTGGCAGTAATAAACAGATATAAGAAAAGGCATATACTTGAACAAAGATGTTTATTAACAAAAGAGAACACATATGTTATGTACATTTTCAATTATATCATCCATGCATTTGCCACCTGAGGGAATAATGCATCATCTCATCTACCAAAGAGATTGAGATGTAAGGCCTTATGATCTACTACCAAAGAGTTAGATCATTGTACAATGTGATCTGCTACCAAAGAGAATGATCACTTTCCAGCACTATGCTACCAAAGAGAATTATTGCTTTCGTATAATGGAACAAATATATTATGTTTCATGTGTTCATATCTATAAGTATGG
This sequence comes from Alisma plantago-aquatica, assembly GCA_963693085.1. Lineage (NCBI taxonomy): Eukaryota > Viridiplantae > Streptophyta > Magnoliopsida > Alismatales > Alismataceae > Alisma > Alisma plantago-aquatica. The sequence goes on from OY856410.1 coordinate 169,243,457, forward strand.
AAAATCAAGCAATTTATCATACAATATCAATCAATTCATCCAATACCATATGTCAGGTATTTGTACATGTACAATACAACCATATTACATAGTAGGACAAGTAATACATAAGGGTGTACCTTCCAGAGAGGCATTCTAAACCATATTATTGATGTCGTCTCTATCCTTGGTGAAACCCTGATAGAGACAAGATTGCATATCACCATAAGGTTCTCATCAATCTTAACCCTAGTTGATTCATTTGGGTTTACTTTCATTATTATATATCTTCTTATCTTATCTTACTGATCTAATTTCCAATTACGTTATGAATTAGGGTTCACATAATATTTTATGAGTCATTATCATATACTTGTGAATTATGTGTATCATGATGACCTCAAAATTTGTTGTATTGTTACATATATTGTGGATAATATATTTTCTACAAATTTCATCATTTGTTGATCATATGCTTATTTATTGCAATTTATTTAGAGTTATTAGCCCTCATCAGCTATATGGAGAAAATTAGATGATTTCTTCCATCCTAATTACAATATATGACACCATATGGATTCTATATCATATTTTGGAGTTACTTATGCATTTTCATAATATTAGGTTAATGTTTGATATTTATTACTCATAAAAAATGTAATATATATTACATGATTTCACTACAAATTAAGCATGGAAGTACTAATATTATGGTCCCATGTTGTTCCTCATATTGTTTTGAACATATTGATACCTTGTTTGTATTTTTGCGGTAATTGTAATAATTATTGTGATTTATCTAAGATATACATATTTCTAAGAATTGCTTACCTTTTGGCCAATCTGTTGTCACCACGTGGCTTCTAAGGGGGTGCTTGGCTCCTGCTACTGGTCTTAAGTGAGTTGTTGGTTCACATCTAAAGGAAGGTCAGTTTATTCACTGGTTTAGTAATCAGATCATCCAGTTTAAGCAGGGTATGGACTGGTCTATTCTAGGATCAGTCAGTTTAGGCTGTCTTCTCCTCGTGATCGCCCCAATTGCAATCTCAGTGCCTGACGCCCACGTCTCCACCTAACATCCTCCACCGTGACTGGTCCACTCTGACGACCAAAAGCAACAACTCCAAAACTGATGTTCTACACTGGTGGTCTCTCTATCTTAAGAACCTTTGTTCTAAGTTCCAAAATTCCTCTATTCTCTAACCGTAGATCCATATGCCTTCCTCATTGAATTCCTTGGGAAGACGTCAATGTTCCTCCTTGCAATGGTGTAGAGAGGGGGGAAACACTCCCTCTTTCTTTTGTTGATCTACAAAGCTCTCAATAGAATAAAATAGAGTCCAAAATTACCCTCGTCAGTCTAGAAATTAGTGGAGGGTAATTGTGAACTTACCCCATCTCATTGTCCTCTTATGGATACCTATGGCTCATCAACCATAATCAACTCCACAGAAATATGGAGTTTGTCGGCCAACAATAGTGCATAGGAGATGAAGTCAGACTATGTGGCTTCTTCTCAGACTTGCAATGATACTTCTCCATCCTACACCATGTCTCTAGAATCTCTTTTGAACCCCCCTCCTCATTATGTAACTCCATATTTCTCAGACCATTTTCAACTTGAAGCGGAGAGACAATGGATAGGGACACTTCAAAGGTCGTAGAAACCAACTTTATATTACATGAGTGAGGGATCTTCCAAACTGACAACAACTGCACCATCTCTCCTTCCTTCCATCCCACAGTTATTTATCGTGGATGTGTGGAAAGTTGCTCATTTTCGAGCTCCACCATCTCCAAGTGGTTCTAAGGCAAGATTCACTTGTGTTCCATCTGATCATTCTCATCCAAGGGACAATATTCTTCCTCCATATGGTTTATCTGGCGCACTTTATTTCTAGTGGTGTGGCTACTGTAACTAAGGGAGTGTGTGACATAAAAAATTAAGATCTAATGCATATGGAAGAACATTGTTCCAGATTCCCTTAATAATGCACATTATTCTCAAATCATAAACTTAAAAAACTTCCTCTAGGATCCTCCAATCTTCATGAAATTTTAGTCACAACTTCATCACAACTCAAGCAACATCCCATTTGAATTTGGTGTCAAAACACAACAATTTAACCCATCAAGTAAATACCTCAAAATTCATTGACTTATGGATCTTAATAATGATATCAACTCTCAAATTCATCAAAATAGTTGGAACGCCCAATTAACTCATACACATGAATTCAATTGTATCTTTCACATTTGAAGGCCCCAAAAGCTCTATCCATCACATCCTACACACCTTAAAAAAAATTTCGTCCACCAAATTAAGCCAAATTCCACTATATCATAGAAAATATGAGTCGGATAATGGAAATATAAAACCCTATAATGTAGGGGTTAATACTTAACCCTAGTAAAAAATAGTAACTTTAGGTATATAAAAAGGATAAATGAAAATATTACCTTGTATATGAAAACTCAAAGTAGGGTCACATGAAAGAGAAAAATATAAATGATCTTGAATAATCTAGTTTGAATATTCCATCTTAGAGAAGAGGAGATTCCTATGCAAGCAAGTACATATGGTACCAAAAATCATGTATGCATGGTACACATAAGGGTTTTGTATATATACACGAAACATAAGAAATTAGTGATAGCATAAAAGTAAACATAAGTTCCTCGATCACCTAATAGGGATTGTATGCAAAAAGTGGGATGGGTCAACACAAGAATGAAAAAATCCCTATGAAGGAGAGATAACCGTATATCCATGGAGGCATATGTGGCTAGAGATCCTAACCACCTACGAGAAGACAACAAGACACCCTTGGTTAGGATCTCCCATGGGAGGATGAGTTGAAAAACCTTTTGTATGTTTTAAATCTTAGTTTACCTTGGAAGTCATAAAAGAACCTAATCATAGAGAAATGGGACATGATTAAAATTGTATGGGTATAAGGAAATAAGAATTTAACCATAAATAATCCGACTAAGTTATCCTTATAATTTAATATTATTTCCAACTTATTAAACATAAAAACCTTTGTGTGAGAGATCACATGGTAAATGTGTAAGGGAAAACAAAGTGTGTTGAAAGAATTGTAACAATGGTACATATATGTCATGTAGTCCTTAATACCACCAAGTCTGAGTAACAGGGGTGTGAAACTAATACAACCTCAATTTTACATGTGTTTTCACAATTGAAATGTAATGTTTTTATGAATATGGACTTAACTAAAAAGGTTGTATGCTTTGCTTCAAAGAATGGGTTTCTTTGCAAATCTCTCCTTTGATATGAATTTCGTGATTTCTATTGTTCTGTTAATCCAATAATGGATATAAAAGAGAGGAAAAGAAGAAAAGTCCAAACAATAGAGAAAAATAAAAGATAATAGATATTGAGAAATGTATTTATGAGAAGTATATAGAAATCTCTAGAAGGTGGCATTAATGGCCACAATTTATTAGATTTCATTTACAAGTGATTAATAATGGAAAGTGTAATCAAAATAAGGAAAATAGAATTTAATTAATAAAAGGAATAAGTAAGGAAAGGATAAAAGATAGAGGTAGAAGCCTCTAGAAGGCTAAGAGGTAGCCTCAAAAGTTAAAATTCCATCCTATAGGATTCATTGAGGTCCAAGGAATCCAAAATGATAAGATAATGGAAAAAGAAAGAGATAAAATCAAATAAAGCATTTTTTTAAGGAAAGTTGAAATAATGATGAAAATATAAGAAATTTGTGGAAATATGGATAATGGAATTATTATGAAAGATATTTTGATTCCAAATAGTTTCTAATGGTAAAAGGAATCAAAAGAAAGAAAAAAAAAAGATTAAGAGAGAGAAAATATGCTTAAAATAAGGTTTATGAAGAGATAACTTGTACATTAAGATAATGTCTTTTTCCTTTTGGGTTTGGAACTCCAATTTGGTGTACGAGTAGATAAAGCCAAGATAAAGGTTTCATTAAAATTTGAGATTAAAAGGATAAACGGTTTGAGAGATATGAATTTTATACGTTTTCCTAAAGTAAGAGGGATAGATTAAATATCACAACTCAATTTTAATTCTTGTTCATTTATGCGGCCCAACAACCATTGGATCTGTATCCAACAGTGGATGCACTTTACCTAAAATAAGGAAAGGAGGAACAGACTCACATAATTTTGGGGCTAGATTCCTTGCAAAGCAATAATCGAGCACTAATGGGACCATTCCCATAGCGACCAGTATCCCTTTCTGAGTAGAATGAGCCTGGGTTTGGATACTTTTGAGCAAGGATTCCCCAAAGTCCCAATGGAGTCAAACTCCATGGCTGGGGACTATGGGCAATGCCTATATAAGGGGATATACCCCTGTTTCCAAGGAAAGGAGATCTTAGAACTCATTGTCGGGGTCAGGGGCATCTTTTCCTATTGACACATTGATCTCCAAGCTTCCCTCTCTACCTGGTCTCCTTCCTATCCACCATGGATCCACCCTCCTGTCGCCAACAATCTACAGGCCACTATGGGCCAACTTTGACCCATCCTCAGGTCTGACGGGGTGAGTTGAAGGAGGCACATCCCTTGCTCGCTGCCCGAGAGAATTGCTCCCAAGGTCAACCCGTCGCTGACCTACCAGGACTCTGCTCAGGGCAGTCGCGAGGAAGAAGAAGATGAGCAACGAGTGACACTTTTGCCCAGGTTGCATGAGAAAAAAAATGATGGGGCATAAGGGTAAAATAGGAAAAACCACTCAAACATGCACCTATTCGCGTGGAAAAGAAAGAGCAGGCCGCGGCGCTGACGTGGCGCCCAGTCATTGGTCCATCAGGTAATTATTTTGTAATTTCATAACTAAATATTGGTAACTTGAATCGAGGAGTATAATATATGAAAATTAATTAGGAGAACACCAAGAATCCAGTAAAAATAGTTTTGTAGCCTGAATCTGATAATAGATATAAAAGTGCTTTAAGTTAACCTTGATTATGCATTAAGCAATGATAAAACCCTGATGATGCTTAAAGATCAAATCTAAGATGTTTGATGGGTTAATTTGAGTATTAATAACCTGTTGAGACATAGAGTGAGGTTTAAATCTAATTTAGATAATGTTTGGCTTGTTTTAGGGGTTTAATCCATGAATTTGTGATAAAGCTTATAGAAACCCTAATCTAAGGTAAAGAAGATGATTAACTTGAATAATCTGAATTATTTGGAACAATGTTGTTATTTGTTGATCCTAAGCCTGTTAGGAGAAATAAGACAAGTTAATTAGTGTTTATGAGTAGTTTTACTGATTTAGGGTTTGTAGTAACAAAAGTTATAATGAAACCCTAATTGCAAGTGAAACCCTAAAAGAAAGTAGAAAACCCTAGGAAGAAAGTTTGATTGAATAGATCTTGATAACATGAGTAGTAAAAGGAATTTGTATGCTTATTTCAGGATCTTGTTGTGTTCTTACTTGTTTGCTTGGATCTCCTATTTTCCTGGAATATTTCTATGTCAAATCAGCAGAACAGGTATGTGGTTACACTTATGGTTAATCGCTTTGGTTTCACGGCGATTCCCGAATATTTTATCAGTTGCCTGAAAATAAATGCTAGGATGACTTTTATTTCATGCAACTATAAAGTGACTATGATTATCATCTAAAATATGTATACCTAACTAGCTCAGATCCTAGTCCTCCTCTGTGGCTTTGCTAATGATGAAAAGGGTAACCTGGTACAGGGCCTACTTGTTAAATAGGACATCATGTTATCATGAGTTAGGAATTGGGCTACCCACTTGTAGTTCCATGCGACTCTTTAGCACACCATGAGTTAAGGAGTGGGCTACCTATGGGTAGTGCCATGCGACTCAACCCTAGAAATTGATTCACTTGTTAGGTAGGATCATGAGGGGTTTAATTGGGATCTACCATAAGGAAGGTAACATCCAGGTCCAATATAGGGACAACGAAGAGGCTAGGGTATGTATGGATTGAGCAGTTATGCTTAAAACGTAAAGTTGTTTGTTAAATCATAATTTACTGTAATATGTTGTTACATGTAGTTGCAAAATTTTGGTTGTCCCCATATATCGGCATATTCATTTATGCTGACTGACGTTTTGTTTGTCGGCATTTTAGGTATAACTGAAAAGGACAAATAGTAAAGTGGCATATTGTGAAATTAAGAAATAAAGTGCAAGGAGGATTAGTTAGAATAGAGTCCAGATGTGGATAGAATTTAGATATCCAAGTTTTTGAAAAAGGTATGTAAAATTTGATTTTATTCCAGCTTTTAGTATCGTCATGGTAGAATTTAATAATTACTACTGGTTATTTGTCGAACCTTTGATCTGGGAAATTGGGATAACGGCTATGACCTCTTGGTCTCCCTTAATTGGGGGTTACCAGAAGGCGGGGTCATTACATTTGGTATCAGAGCATTGGTTCCTCATTTAATCTTTAGTAATTATTAAATTTTACAAATTGCATAGAACCAAGGGAGTTATTAGAGGATTTTACAAAAGATCAAGATGTCTAGAAAAGGATCACGTTCGGGGGCTGGCAATATTTTCCTATGCACTACTAGTAAGAATACGAGGACTCCCAGATCTATGTCACTGCCTGGCCAATGTCTTAGGATCTGACTCTAAATAAGACACCTTTAGGACTCTCGCATTTATTTTTGTCCCTTCTTAACCCTAATCTACTAAGATTCTGAGGTTTATGGTTTTCTCTCTCTTCCTCACCCTCTTGAGTTCAGGGTATGTATGATAAGGTTAAGGAATCCTCCACCCAATTAATGAAAAGTATGTAAATAAGATGTCATGGACATAAGCTTAATTGTTTAAGCGTAAACTAAAGAATAGTTGCATGCTTAGGTCGTATGACATGTGTTGTCATGCCCTCAGGAGAGACCTGAGGTTAGACCTCCTTGTCAGGAGGATGAGTGGGGAGTTAAGTCTTAGAGGAAGAGACCTGGCATATCCTCTGAGGATGATGCTAACCCTAACCCTAAGCGGTGGTAGAGAGAGATGGCATGATGAGATGGAAGTTTTGAACCTCTATAATAGTTTGAGCCATGTGAGGTTGGCTGGCCTAGTACATTTGGCAACCCAACCCTAGGAAGGATCGTGCATGCTAGGGTGAAGGATAACTCCTTCATTGATGAGGACCATATGGAAACCCTATGGGCTTATATGAGTATGTTAAGGTTGCACCCAAAGTACGTATGTAGTGCTGATAGCAGGATAAAACCCAGCCCAGAAGGCCATGTGGGATAGATTATAAGATAAGCATAAAGAGCCTCAAGAAAATGTAGGTTTCACCCACATAAGTGTATGCGTGTGAGTTTGATCCACCCTTTTTGAGACAGAGTAGGACCCAAGCAAGATGGTTGGGAGTTTAGACTTTGGGTTAGGAGAAACCCTGAGAAGTTGAGGATGATGTGACCCAAGTGGATGGTTGTGGTTGCCTCGTGTAGGGTCCTTGTGGTTTCTTAAAGAACTAAACCCTAGAAGAAGGATGAGGCTTCCAGTACCTATGTACCTATGATATAGTTGCTTTTATAAGGATAGGAAGAAGAGTTCCTTAGACCATGGGGAGGTTTAGTAACAAGTTGTGAGGCCTTATACCTAGTTGGTTGTCCTTGAGGAGGACTCGACTCTGAGGTGTTGCTTGAGTAGAAGGATAATAGGAAGTGCATGACATACCTTGTACATGCTTGATTTTTTGTTAAAAGGTTGGGCATGCAGTTGGACATCAGAAAAGTGAACCTAGGGTTCCTAAACCTAAGGGGGGAAGTGGTGTACCTGATGCTCATGATGAGAATTGAGTTTCTATATATTCGAGCATGACACTCCTCATTTTAAAGGAATGGGAACCCCTTGGTTTAAGGTATATGGTTGATGAACCCCCAACTTATAGGTTGGTGACATATGTATGTATGTTGATGGTCCAATGTTGAGGAACGAGAACAGGTATGACCTACCATGAAGACCTTGTATGGTTTAGTAAGTGGTATGTTTGTTAGTTATGTGCCTTAGTAGCTTGACTGTGTTAAGCATGCTCATATTGATGTAAGCCATAGACATAAGGACGTTTGTGACCTTTGTTGCTATCAAGAGATAGTTTCCTCCCATCCTGGGAGAGGACCCTTTGTAGGGTATGAATTAGCTTTTGTTGGATTGGGGGTAACCTTAAGAGGTCTCATAGAATCTTGAGAAGCTAAGTGGAGAGTAGATAGTATGATAATGAACCTACAGACCCATAGATAATCATCTCTAAGTGCATGAGGATGGGGCATGACTAAGGCAGGTAGGTCACCATGATCCCTATGAAAGGATGTAAGTCAGACCATGAATGCAGAGAGAGATGATGGAGACTTGGGTAATGTTCTAAGTTGGAAATGTACTATGTTAGAATCCTAAGTCTATCCTAGGGTCAGGGAGGGATAAGACCGATGAGAGTAGGAGTTGCCTAATTTCCTAGTTGCACATGACCATAGGGTTGGGAGGTAACAACTATCATTGTTTGAGGGCCATGGGTTAGGAGATTGATCACCTTCATGAACTCATGGGACCCAAAGGGCAAATGAGGAGGGCACTCTTTGATGCATAAAGAAAGATGGATGACCCCAAAAGTGTCGGCACCCTACAGACCTAGATGAGATGACCAAGGATGGTATGATGACCCAAGTGGGTTCGAGACCAATTTTCTATGGAAGTAACCTTGATATCGAGATGTTCATGATGTGGAGACATGTGATGCATGTTTCAACATAGATTGGAAGGTGTGCTGGAAATGTGGGATGCACCATCTCTACTCTTGGAATGGGAAGAACTTTGTGTTTGGACGGGTGCCAAATGCTTATTTCCTCTCGTTATGAGGGTGAGAGATAGGGAAATATGCATGCCATACACTAAGGATAATGATGAAGTGAGATGAAACATTGCTATGATGTATATGAATAGAGATAATAATGTACCCTTGTGGAGTGTATGATGTGTGGATGGTTTGCAAACACCAAGAGGACTGAGGTAGTCATCTTATAAGAACGTTCTTATCATGAGCTGCATGAAATTTATGTGTTATATAAGTTTGAGTTTGATGAGCTCTGAGTTTTCTTGATGATCATAGACCTAATGTCTGAGATGAGATGATAAATGGAATACATGGAGGTGTAGGTCTTCATGGTTACCTAGCACATAAAGATGAAATGTAGTAATGGATGCTCTGGTTGAAATACAACTACCTAGTTTAGCTACTGGAAAGGCTGGAAGAGGAGGTTAGGTGAACCCTAAGTTTGTGAGATATGTTTGGCTAACACCCAGATATAATGAGATCCGTTGATCGAGTTAGTGGTTGCTTAGTTAGCCAGGCTAGGGCTTGTCATGATGGAAGGATGGTAGTATAACCTCAGATGCACTTCTATGGAAAATAAGGTGATGAAACCTCGACTAGAGTGTTTTAGGGTTTCTGAGGAATCAACCTTAAGAAATCATGACATACAGGAGATCATGATTTTAAGTTCATCATACACCATGGTACTACTAAGATAGTAAGTGAAAGTAGTACTTTGGATACCTAAGATGAAGTTGCATGTGGCTTGTCGCCATGCATGCCAGGAGGTGCAGGACGAACCCCAGTAACCCAGTGAGTTGATATAGAGGGTAAATAGTTCCCAAGAGGGAATGGGAGTTCATCACTATGGATTTCGTGGTAAGTCTCCCTGGACCGAGGAAGGTCAGGATGCAATCTGGGTTATGGTAGATTGCCTTACCTAGATGACATGATCTAAGAGAAAGAGAGAGAGTATTGTCACGGGACAAATCCAGTTGAACTACATATAGGAGAGAGAGATGGTTCAACTACACCATGACGTGAGTTTAAAGGTTCTTGAGTATGACCTAAAGATTCACTTCCATGCGGTGGAAGTAAATACATGAAGAACTCGATATTAGTACAGTTTATCACCCCTAACTAATGGTTATTATGATCCAGACTTGAGGGTCTGATGAGAACATGTGTGCTCATTCACGGTGATACATGGAGACAATTTTATATTATGAAAGATCTAATGTTAACCACCATAGCCAGTATCGGGATGTAAAGAAGCTTTGTAAGGGAGGTAGTGTCGGTCACCTCTTCATTAAGATGATGTTGGTGAAGGGATCTCCTAAAGGTTAGAAAAGACCACAGTGTGTGCAGATGAAGTCGCTTTGATCGTGCAATGGCTAGAAAAGAGAGCCTAGGGACGACATGAGTCGTGAGCTGATGCAAAGTAGACTGACATGCAATTCACTGTGGGAGAATATGTGATATGAAAATATAACCCCTCTGAGCTATAGATGAGAAAGCTGAGTCCCAGATACATGGGTCCATTTGAGATGGATTGGAGGAGATGGTTATGTTTAGCCTTACCCCTTAGGATAACGTGATGTATGATGTGTTCCATGAGTGATCTGATCTAGAGCACTATGTGAGGTACTCAAGCCATGGGCTGAGCAATGAACCTAGTGAGCTCCTAAGGGAGGCTAACTTACCTTGAGTCACCTATAAGGGTACGAGATACCAAGGTGAGAGAGAGATCAGGAGTAAAGAATATAAGATGATAAAGGTTCTTTGGAAGCACCATGGAGAGGATGAAGCCACATGGGAGCCAATGACAGATATGGAAAAGTCTTATCCGGATTTGTTTATATGTTTGGTGGAATTTTCTAGGCAAAATTCCTATAAGAGGGGAAGGATGTTACAACCTCAATTTTACATGTGTTTTCATAATTGAAATGTATTGTTTATATGAATATGGACTTAATTGAAAAGGTTATATGATTTGCTTCAAAGAATGGGTTTCTTTGCAAATCTCTCCTTTGATATGAATTTTGTGATTTCTATTGTTCTGTTAATCCAATAATGGATATAAAAGAGAGGAAAAGAAGAAAAGTCCAAACAATAGAGAAAAATAAAATAGAATAGATATTGAGCAATGTATTTATGAGAAGTATATAGATATCTCAAGAAGGTGGCATTAATGGCCACAATTGATTAGATTTCATTTACATGTGATTAATAATGGAAAGTGTAATCAAAATAAGGAAAAAGGATTTTAGTTAATAAAAGGAATAAGTAAGGAAAGGAGAAAAGATAGAGGTAGAAGACTCTAGAAGGCTAAGAGGTAGCCTCCAAAGGTAAAATTCGTGCCTTTAGGATTCCTTGAGGTCCAAGGAATCCAAGATGATAAGATAATGGCAACACAAAGAGATAAAATCAAATAAAGAATTTTTTATAAGAAAAGTTAAAATAATGATGAAAATATAAGAAATATGTGTAAATATGGATAACGGAATTATTATGAATGAGATTCCAATTCCACATAGTTTCTAATGGTAAAAGGAATCAAAAGAAAGAAACTAAAGATTAAGAGAGAGAAAATATGCTTAAAATAAGCTTTTTTAAAGGATAACTTGTACATGAAGATAATGCCTTTTTCCTTTTGAGTTTGGAACTCAAATTTGTTGTACGGGTAGATAAAGCCAGGATAAAGGTTTCCCTAAATTTGAGACTAAAGGGATAAATATTTTGGGAGATATGAATTTTATATGTTTTCCTAAAGTAAGAGGGATAGATTAAATATCACAATTTGACTTTAATTCATGTTCTTTTATGGGGCCCAACAGCCATAGGATCTGGATCCAACTTTGCCTAAAATAAGGAAAGGAGGAAAAGACTCACATAATTTCAGGGCTAGATTCCTTGCAAAGCAATAATCGAGCACCAATGGGACCGTTCCCATTGTGACTAGTATCCCTTTCTGAGTAGAATGAGCCTGGTTTTGGATACTTTTGAGTAAGGTTTCTCCAAAGTCCCAATGGAGTCAGGCTCCATTGTTGGAGACTATGGGAAATGCCTATATAAGGGGATATACCCCTATTTGTGAGGAAAGGAGATCTTTGAACTCATTGTCGGGGTTAGGGGCATCTTTTCCTATTGACACATTGATCTCCAAGATTCCCTCACTACATGGTCTCCTTCCAGTCCACCATGGATCTACCCTCCTGTCACCAGCCATCTGGAGGTCGTCGCGGGCCAACTTTGACCCATCCTTAGGTCCAACAGGGTGATTTGAAGGAGGCGAAGCCCTTGCTCGCCGCCCGGGAGCATCGACTCCCAAGGTCAACCCGCCTCATACCTGCCAGGACTCTGCTCAGAGCTGTCATGAGGATGGAGAAGATGAGTAACGAGTGATGCTTTTGCCTGGGTTACATGAGAAATAGAATCATGGGGCACAAGGGAAAAATAGGAAAAACCAATCAAACAGGAACTTGTTCACATGGAAAAGAAAGAGCAGGCTGTGGCGCTGACACGGCTCCCAGTCATTGGTCCATCAGTTAATTATTTTGTAATTTCATAACTAAATATCAGTAACTCAAATCGAGGAGTATAATACATTAAAATTGAGTAGGAGAACACCAAGAATCTAATAAAAATATTTTCATAGCATGAATCTGATCATAGATATAAAAGTTCTTTAAGTTAACCTTGATTATGCATTAAGCAATGATAAAACCCTAATGATGCTAAAAGATCAAATCTAAGATGTTTGATGGGTTAATTCGAGTATTAATAACCTATTGAGAAATAAAGTCAAGTTTAAATCTTATTTAGATAATGTTTGTCTTGTTTTAGGGTTTTAATCCATGAATTTGTGATAATGCATATAGACACCCTAATCTAGGGTACAAAAGATGATTAACTTGAATAATCTGAATTATTTGGAACAATGTTGTTATATGTTGATCATAAGCCTGTTTGGAGAAATAGGACAAGTTAATTAGGGTTTATGAGTAGTTTTACTTATTTAGAGTTTGTAGTAGCAAAAGTAATAATGAAACCCTAATTGCAAGTGAAACCCTAAAAGAAAGTAGAAAACCCTAGGAAGCAAGTTTGATTGAATAGATATTGATAACATGTTTAGTAAAAGGAATTTTTATGCTTATTTCAGGATCTTGTTGTGTGCTTACTTGTTTGCTTCGATTTCCTATTTACCTGGAATATTTCTATCTCAAATCAGTAGAATAGGTATGTGTTTACGCTTATGGTTAATCACTTTAGTTTCACGGCGATTCCCGAATGTTTTATTGGTTGCCTGAAAATAACTACTTGGATGACTTTTATTTCATGCAACTATAAAGTAACTATAATTATCACCTAAAATATTTATACCTAACTAGCTCAGATCCTAGTCCTCCTCTTTGGCTTTGCTAATGATGAAAAGGGTAATCAGGTACAGGGCCTACTTGTTAAGTAGGACGTCAAGTTATCATGAGTTAGGAATTGGGCTACCCACGTATAGTGCCATGCGACTCTTTAGCACACCATGAGTTAAGGAGTGGGCTAGCTACCTATGGGTAGTTCCATGTGACTCAACCCTAGAAATTTATTCACCTATTAGGTAGGATTATGAGGGGTTTAATTGGGATCTACCATAAGGAAGGTAGCATCTAGGTCCACTGTAGGGATAGCGCTGAGGCTAGGGTATGTATGGATTGAGAAGTTATGTTTAAAATGTAAAGTTGTTTGTTAAATCATAATTGACTGCAATATGTTGTTACATTTAGTTGCACGGTTTTGGTTGTCCCCACATACAGACATATTCATTTATGCTGACTGACATTTTGTTTTTTGGCGTTTTAGGTACAAATGAAAAGGACAAATAATAAAGTGGCATATTGTGAAATTAAGAAATATAGTTCAAAGAGGATTAGTTAGAATAAATTCCAGATGTGGATAGAAGTTGGATATCCAAGTTTTTGAAAAAGACATGCAAAATTTTATTTTATTCCATCTTTCATTATAGTCATGGTAGAATTTAATAACTATTACTGGTTATTTTTCGAACCTTTGATCTGGGAAATTGGGATAACGGATCCAACCTCTTGGTCTCCCTTAATTGGGGGTTACCGGGAGGTGGGGTCATTATAGAAACTATCTTAATAACTTGAGATCCTAGATATATGTGTGGAATCTTTACATAAAAAAATCTCAATTAAAATGTACAATGAAATTTGATACATTAAAGGAAATCATATGAAAGACATCTAAGTTATAGAATCTCCTTGAGTAGGAGAGCCTTGGCATATAAAAAGTTAATGATATTAAAGATCATCATCTTGTAAAAGGGGGAAATAAACTAGAGAAAATGAAAAAAAAACATTATGGCATATCTATTAACCATAGATACGATAGAGTCCTAGGTCAACCCTAGATTCATGTGGGGAGACTTAAAGGTACATAGACCTAAAGGGGGGGGGAGGAGGTGATTGTAATCATAAGTACATAAGGTGTATAGGTCAACAAAAAGTCATCCTTGTGTATTCAAGTCCCATGGTGTTAGGAGATTGTCCACCTCCATATGTATATGAGACCTAAGGTGTCAATGGTAAAGGCTATCCATAAGTACATAAGGCCCTTGGGGTCAAGTAATCACTTCAAAGGTACTTATACCCCAAGGTCCTTAAGGCAATGGCTTTGTCTAATGATACATGAGTTGTAGATACAATGCATGATGGATGTTATGTAGTAATGTTTGAAATAGAATTATAGAAGGAAGTTGTACATAAAATCAAGTCTTCTGATAAAAGTTCTTTCCATTTGGGTTCATGAAAATTAAAAAAAATCATGGAATTAAAATTGTATCCATCATTCAGAGTCATTGTTGAAGAATGAATCAACCTAAAATGTGTATTATAAAACAAGGTGTGGATGTTCATTCACATTAAATAATAAAGGTCAACTTTATACTTGGACTGCACCTTTGTGTTGGTGTGAGACATTGGGTAGCTACATGTGAAACATATATTTGACATGAGAGAATCAATACCCTAGCTTGAAAGTTAATGAAATGATCTAGTTCATAGAGGTTTTACCTGGCCATATCATGATATAGTTGAATAATGATTAGTAACTTTGAAGCCAAATTGAAATTCAAATCGACCAGTGATACATCGCCATCAATACCTTTGTCTTCCAACCTAAGTAATATGGTTCATTTCTTCTCATTAAAAGTTATTAATGATAAAAAAGTAAAAATTTATCCGAAGTAGGTTAGTAAACATAATATATGGGGCCAAAATGAGTTATTATTCACCTTAACCTAATTGAGTTTGAATTTTTGGGAAAAAAATCCTTGAAAGGTTAGATAAATGTAACGTCATAAAAATTTAAACTTTCATAAATTATTTTGCAATATGATGCAACAATGAAAGTAGAGTAACAAATGGAATATGATAACCTTGTTTGATGAATGTAGGTCCTAGAAAACTCTTTGGTCTTCAATTTAAGTAAACAACATAATATTCATCAAATTTCCTAATTAAGGCTTAAATCCGTATATCGTATTGGTTCAAACCACAATTTCATAATTATGATTATTAAAATCCTTATGAACCCTTTGGAAGCCTAACGTATGGGCCATGCTTTTTAAGACCCAATTCAAACTTCATTGTTATATTTGAGTAGATAATAGTTTGATTGGATATATGTTAAAGAGATTAGTATTTCATGCATTATATGATGCCAATAGTATTTTGAGGGGATCGACAAACTAATTCATAGACAATATGAAAGATTGTAGAAGAATATAAAGTGATAATTGACCTAGACAATTAAATGAGTAGTTGTCTAGTTTTTTCTTGGGTCCCAAGTGTTCAGTTATCAAATAAACCTTGATTCACTTAATACTTAATAAAAAATGAGGTAATGATCAAATGAGGTTAAATCCACATTTGGCATAATACATGATTATCTATTACTTAGATGATTAAACTAGGTGAATACTTGATGAATAAGGAAAGGATGTTTATCTTACTCTTTGTGATCCAAGACTGGGTCAAATACTAGATAAGGATAATTTTAAGGTAATCCTATATCTTTGGAATAATTGGATAATCCTAGATACCATAGGATTTTAATAAATATATTATAAATCAAGTAAATTTTAAATATTATCTTGATTTATGATAAAATGAATTATTGTCACACCAAATTCTGGATAAACCAGAACCTTTGGCTATGGTGGGGGATGTGGCTTCACAACCCAGATGTTGATCTAAAGTAAAGTGGATTGTGAGTCATAATATACATATTGTATGAAGCTTAATAGTACCTAGTATCCATCCTCTTTTATTCTTGCTCCCCGATCAACCAAACTCCCTAAGATATGTGGAATTATCTTCAGGAAGGAGAATCAAATCTAACAAACTTTGGAACTAACATTATCATGAGAGAATCATATATTGGCCAAGTCTATATATTGGAAGAATATGAAGGACTTGGAGTAGCTAGGAACTCTTGGAAAGAAACATTTATAAAAAGGTACTAAGAACTCTCACGAAACTCCCAAAACTCTATGTGTCCTTCAATAACACCTCAACTATCCTTATAAGGTTATGACAACTCATCTTCTCTAGCAAACCTTACATTGGTGAAGAAGTGAATGTCTAGGACAATGACTTCCTTGGGATAAAACAAGAATACTTGACTTTTAAGGAGGCTTTAAGGACCTCTCCCAACCCATTTTTAGGCATCCTATGAGGTTTTTGACCCTCGTCTACATTATTGTGTACCTCTACCATACCCATGAAAATATGACCTAGGGAGAAGTCTCCCATCCGCAATCTTGATCAACTAAAGGTCAACCAAGTTTGGTGAGACCATGTATATCTAGTAAGACCCTCACTCGGTCCTCTCAAACCTAGGAAGATGGAATGAACTAAAAAGTTGACCCTAAATAGTGAGGAACTTCTTAGTAGGGAGGAAGACAATCCCTGAGGTGAGTTGACTAGATTTATCTAGTATGTCTAATCTATTTTGATCAATAAATTAGAGAAATCATGTCATTTTGTCTATTATCAAGGCCCATCTTTTTTGTGCATATATCCAAAGTGGTTGGATCCCTTTGACTCAGTGATGACAATAGAATCAAATATTATGATGTGACATGATATGGTTGGTCCAGTTGTGTTAATCCTGTATTAAATGTAGACAATAATTGGAAATTTTGAGTAAATATAAAATTCAATATCGGTTTTCATAAAAAAAAATTGGAGAGAGTAGATAAAATGGTTTTCATTCCTAATTTTAATCGTGTTCTGGAAGGTATAACTAATTCATTAATATAAGGTGATGTTTACATATAAACCCTAGTTTGATGAATATGTTTTTTTAGAGCAAATGGATCGATCCATTACTTATTTTCCATACGGAATCTACAATTGGGTAGAAAGGTACAAACAGAACAAACAAACATCAGGTTTAGTAACCCAATAACACTACAACTCATATTGGAATGAGAGGAAATCATTTCTACATTTATTATTCTTCGTTCAAGTTGTCTTAAGCAACTTTCGATGAACAATACCTTCAACCTGAGCATTGAGTAGTGGTAGAGGGGCTGGATCAAGATGGTATTTTGTTGGTATATCAACTCAAACAAAGCCATACAACCGAGTAATAAGATCAAGCCAAAGAAAAATGGAGATCAAGCCATAGCTAGAGATCTCATTGCTCTCCCAAAGAGAGGTCACAACAAAGTGCAGACTGATAAACGCCGACTAGTAGCGACTAACCAGGAAGATAAACTACCACTACAAGTAAACTAACAAAACACAGAATGAAAAAACAAGAACAACACAAACTGATAAAGCACACAGAAGAAAGAAGTGGGAATCTTGGGTTGCGAGGAACTAGAAGGCGGGCAGACTGTGATGAAAATGATCATAGCAGTAAGAGAGGGTAGTCGAAGTGAATAGGTTGTTGAATACATTAAATAAGTTAATTTTATGTTATAAATTCATATTAATGAATAAATGTGAGAACCCAAAATAACAATGATAATTATGATGTGCACGATGACAATGATGATGTATATATGGGGTTTCTAATATCTTTAGGTTATATACATGTGACTTAGGGTTTTGAGACCCAACCCTAATATAAACCATAAACCTAAATCCTAGACTCAACCCTAGTCAGTATCATATTGATATAAGGTGACAATCTGGGGTTGTATTATAATTTGATATCATATTAACTATTTGGATGTGCATACGATTGATTCATTAGATCTTATAGTCGAAGTATAATTGCATGTATTCCTCATGAAAAAAATAAATGTTTATTTTATGAATACCAAAACATATCCATTGTCGATGTTTTTCCACTTGATTTCTAAAGTATTGAATTGCATGATAAACTGGTTGGATTTTTATTTAAATCCAATTCATTATAATGCCAATATGTGTATCATATTAAGGAAACAAAGAAATGTTTAACCCACGATAAGACTTACCAAGGGGTATATAATACAATGCTAATGATGGACATAAAAGTTTTTGCACCTGATATGTAATGATAAGCATGTGTTAGATTATCCAGAAGAAAACTTGCGTTCATATGTGCAACTATTTGATTACTTAATAAATATGTACACACACACTTTTGTATGAGTCCACATACACAACATAGAAATATACAATATGCATCTTTGTTTATTGCTTTTTATCTAGTTGTCTTACGTGGATATATGATGAGTTGATGATTTAGGTGAATACATTGAGGATGACAATGTTAAAGTCACAAGGAAGACTAGACAGAAAGTAATATCCCTCCATGTAGTATCTCTTTCACTTAGAAAGTTTATGTAACCTCTTTGAGGGTGAATATCACCTCCTTTTCTATCATTCAAATCTACAGATGAAATTATTTGTTATTTATAATGTCATGATCCTGGAAAATGGGATTACAATCTTTGTCCAGTTGATTTTCCATCAATGGTGGGCATCTAGAGGAGGGTTCTTAACATGGTCCATATATTTTAGTTTTTACGTAAGTTTCTTTTCAATCAAATAAAGCTCTCAAAACAAATCACTTCAAACTTTGACGGGTCACATCATCCTTCAAAAAGATTGCATCAACAAAAAATGTAGTCCAAACACCAAATCACCCCCGCTTTGGCCACAAGTAGCCCTATGTCGACCACCTTATGTCTAGTTAGACCTAGACTCAATATTATTTGACCTTTTGTAGTGGGTAAAAGTGACACAACTTTGTTCACCATCAACCACACAAGGGGGTTGAAGTGCCCAAACCTTGTCTTTTCCCTTCATAATGGTAAAGAAGAAGCCAATGGGTTAGAACCCCAATTTTGGGCTTATATGGTTTGAAATGCAATTTCTCCAATAAAATGTATGATTATGAAAATTGTATTATTTATGTGTAATGAATGGATTTATTTTGTAAAATTTCCTTTAAATATATGATTATGTGGACCATAGTGTTTTAGTGAGTGCATTGTGATAAAAAGGAAAGAAACGTTGAAGGGAATCTAATAATGCATAAAAAGGAAAATAATTTAATATAATGGTGAGAATCATGTGGAATTCTCTAGAAAGAGGTGTGAATGACCTTTTTGGTTTAATTGTTGGATCCACTTGGTTAATAATGGTAGAAGGAATCCAAATAAAGGAAATAGAATGGAAGGAGAGAGAATATATGAATAAAATATGCCTTTTTAAGTATAAACTTGCATATGAAGAAAAGTCTTTCATACTTTTGAATTTCAGTCCAAAGCTTAGCACACATGTATTTTAAGTCATTATGGAATTTCCTTTAAAATTTGGGATTAAAATCATAAGCTAATCAATATATATGAATTTTGAAAGTTTTCCTAAAGTGAAGAGGATAACATTAAATGTCAGGATTATTTCGAAATCAATTTTAGGTTGTGTGTTAGCACGAGGCATGACATTCGATGGATTTGAGATTCAATGGTGGTTGTACCTCCAAGTTACTCTATTAGGATTAGAAACCAGGAATAGTAGGTTCTTATGTATTTTTGCAATTTCCTCCCAATGCTGATCTTGTGCAAATGCAAAAGCGAGTCCTTTGAATCCAGGATGAGTTTCGGAACATGATCATCACTAGATGGGCTTGTTCCAAGGGGGATTGGGGATTTCCCAAATTGTTGTGGAGAAGAAAACTCCATTGCCATCTGCCAACACCTATATAAGGGAGCATACTCCCATCCGAGGCATGGGTTGTGTGCGGGAAGATGCGAAGAATCATGAGAGATAGTTCCTCGCTACCGATTTCTCTAGTAGAAGCCATGTCTTCCTCCCCTTGATCCATTGTGTTGTCACCAGTTTCTTCTTCTCCCCCTATTCTGATCGATCATTAGTGGAACTGAGCAGGCCGATGGCTTTGGCTAGGCCTGGCAGAGGCATGTCTATCTTCACCTACCGCTCGGGCGATGAAGAGTGTGAAGTCAACGATCTGGTTGACTGTGACCGAGTGCTGCTTGCATAATACTGGAGTTTGTGAGGTTGAAGATGAAATAGGAGGAAAAGACCTCGTTGCCCCGATGCTTGTGAAGGAAAACAAGGGTAAATGAGTCATTTCTGTCTCCTTCGTTGTGGCTTGCTCGCATAGTGTGCGGATGACATGGCAGATGTCTACTGGTCCAATCGGGATCTGTGTGGATAAGAGGTAGGTATTGTATCGTCAATGTGG
This sequence comes from Alisma plantago-aquatica, assembly GCA_963693085.1. Taxonomy (NCBI): domain Eukaryota; kingdom Viridiplantae; phylum Streptophyta; class Magnoliopsida; order Alismatales; family Alismataceae; genus Alisma; species Alisma plantago-aquatica. The sequence continues at coordinate 169,263,987 of OY856410.1, forward strand.
CATGTTCCTATTGGCCCATGACATTTTATTTGGAAAAATTCTACAAATAAATTGGTAAATTGGGTGGAATAATATTATATATGAAAGTTGATTAAAAAAATTCAAGGAATCCATTAAAAATATAATTGAATCATGTTTTTGCTTACAATTCGAAACATGTTTAAAGTGTTGGCTAAATGGACATCTAAAAATCCCTTTGTTTTGATTATGACAAACATTTCATTCTTATTAATCTAACGAGCTACTTGAGTGTGCAGGACTAAGATGGATGGCAAAGCAACTAGGGAAAATCCACAAGCTTAAATGTTTATATTTTTATGCAATGTAATCATTGTTGTAAAAACTTGTACAAATATATAATGTACAAGTACTTAGAATTGCATGTAAATCAAGCGTTAGATTTTCCCTAGTCAAACACCATAGTTAGACATGTCATCCCATTTAAATAGGATCATTTATGCACACTCACACATATAGTTAGTGCCTAAATTGAAATCTTGAAATAGGATCATTCTCGGTCGACAAACTCCTCGACCGAGACACTCTCGGTCGACAATCTTCTCGACCGAGAAAGATCCAAAGTAGCCGTTAGGCACAACAGATAAGTTAGTTGGCAGTTGAAGAAAGACGTTGCAAATCACTTGCTCCAGAGAGCCTGTCGGTCGACAAAAGTTCGACCGAGTAGGTGTCTCAGTCGACCATTTGTCGACCGAGATGGTCTCTGACAGCAACTGCAGAATAAATGAATTAGCCGTTGTTAAAGCAACAACTTTGTACCTAACGGCTAGTTAAGCACTTAGAAACCCCTAGAAGTTGTCTAGAACGTCCTTAAGCATACTTAGGCCATTCCTATAAATAGGACAAGCCATAGGTCACTAGAATTCACTTGTTACACTTGAGAATACACTTGAGCATACTTGAGCAATCTATTGCAAGCAATTTGAGAACTGTGATCATTGGCATACTTTCTCCTTAGCTCAATTTCGTGTCCTATAAGCTAGAATCTCCTACCCACAGCAATCACAAGTTCACACACTTAGCTAGGAGATCTATACGCTTGATCTAGGCATATCAAGCCTTGGGCTTAAAGGATAAGTTGTAATTTCCTTTTTCTCTCTTGTTCCTTTTTATCTTTTGTACTCTCCTTGCTACTCCTAGAGTTGGAGGCTGCGGATTGGAGAGGGTTGACTTCTCAGGTGGAGAAGGGGACTTCAAGCTACTTCAAGAAGGCTATCGCAAGGGAAGCTACTTCAGAAGGCTGGTGCAACGGGAGTTGGTGCATCTACTTCAAGGGAAGGCTGCTTCAAGGTTGGTGATTACTTCTAGGTGAAGGCTGCTTGAAGGGTTTGGGAAAAGAGATTGTATTTTATGTAAATTCCTTGCGAGGTAATAAAATAAATTTCTTTTCAAATCCCGGTTGGGTAAGCAACCGGGTAGTGGATTGACGACTATAGTATTTGCTATAGTTGGAACCACTCTAAACCTTGTGTCTCCTTGTCCAATATTTTTCATTGTGGTTGTTTGAGTTAAATAATTGTTAAAATTATCTATAAAACTATATTCACCCCCCCTCTAGTAGTTTTCATTTGGTATCAGAGCGAGGCTTCAAGGAACCCTAACAAGGTCTTGAAGAAATGGGTGATGGAATGCTCAACAACCTCAACATTGAAGGGACTCTTGTTGCTAGGCCACCGGCGTTCGATGGAACAAACTACCAATACTGGAAGAGAAGGATGCAGTTCTACTTCCAAGGCGTCAACTGGGATCTATGGAGAATGGTATCTACTCCTTATGAATTCCCTCAAAATGACTTTGCGGACTGGGATGCAAACACGGTAAAACAGGCCCAAATGAACGCAAAAGCTGTAAGCATTTTATATTGTTCTATTTCTGTAGGAGAATTTAATAGAATATCAAACTGTGATACAACGTATGATATTTGGCATATATTGTCCATCACTTATGAGGGTACAGCCCAAGTCAAAAATTCCAAAATTAGCCTGCTTAAAACAAAGCTTGAACATTTTCGTATGGATCCTAATGAATCTATTAGTGAAATGATTCAAAATTCTCTACTATTATTAATGGTTTAAGTGCCTTAGGAAAACCTATCCTTGAGGAAGATCAGGTATCAAAAATTCTTCGATCACTTCCTCCAAAATACAAGCCAAAGGTGACAGCCATTGCAGAAGCAAACGACCTCACTCGCCTCAAAATGGAACAACTCATTGGTAATTTAGAAGCTCATGAAGCAGATCTAGAAGAGGAAGAAAGAAGAGAACGTGAACACCAAAGTGGGAAGAAGAAGGATGTGGCTCTCAAAGCCTCAAAAGTCGTCACACAAGAAAGTGAGGAGTCAAGTGAAGAAGAAGAAGAAGCCTTAATCGTCAACGGTAAAAAGTACAAAAGGTTTAAATCTAACAAAATTTCTAGTTCCTCTACTCCCAGGTGCTTTGAATGTGGGAAGAAAGGGCATCTCAAAAATGAATGTCCCAAAACAAAGAAGGGAAATAAAAGCTCACATAAGAAGAAAGGAGAAAAAGCCTATAAAGCTGCCTGGGACGAGTCAAGTGACAGTGAAAGCGGAGAAGAGGTGGAATGTCTAATGGCAAGAGAAGAAAATGAAGACTCTCAAGAGGTAAGCCTAGTTGATCTTCCTAAAGAAGAGTTAATTACTAGTTTACAAGAAACTCATGATAAGTATGTTGATGCCAAGAAGAAACTAAAGAAGGCTATAAAATCAAATAATGAGCTCATTGCCAAATTAGATGAACTTTCTTATGAAAAGAACAACATTGATCTTGAAAATGTATCTTTAAAAACATCTTTAGATAATTGCACTAGAAAGCTACTCAATTTGGAAACCAATGTTGATCTTCTATCAAAAGAAAAGACTGATTTTCTAGCTAAACTACAAGATTATCAAACTCAACCTATCTTGTGCAACCATCCGGACTATGATAATATTGTAAAAGAAAAGGATTCATTGTTTTCTGATTTAGACCAAGCAAGAAAAGATATACATAAGAAGATGAATGACATTGCTACGTTGCAAAGAGAACTTTATGAGTTAAGAAGAAAAGATATTCTTGATAACATATTGAGAGTTGGTACTGTCTTCAATGGAAGAAAAGGTTTGGGATATGTTCCAAAGAAAAACCAACCCAAAAAGACCCAAACCATGTTTGTACCCAAGAACACAATGGCTAGAAAGAGAAATGAAATTGACTCTATTACTTGCCATTTCTGCTTACGTCTTGGACATTATTGTTTTTCATGCCCCTACAAGACTAAGGAGTCCGACTTAGTTTGGATCCCAAAACCCCAAACTTAGAAGAATGGAATGTAGTTGAGATATGACCAAATGCTTAATTTTGCTATTTATATTGTCTTATCTCAACAAAAGGTGCTATGCTTATTGTTATTATTTTTCTGCATTACTGTACTGAAATAGAAACCTTGTCGGTCGAAGTATTGTCGATCGAGCTCTGGGTCGGTCGAAGTATTGTCGACCGACTGGATGTCTTTAACAAATCAAAAATTTACAGCACCTATTTCGGTCGAAAAGCGGTCAACCGAGAACTTTTCTGTGTTTTTGCTTGTAATACAGTAACCTGCTCGATCGACAAATTGTTGACCGAAACAGATATCGATCGAACAATTGTCGACCGACTGGTTTTCTGTATCAGAACTTTTATATACATAAGCACTTAAAAAGTTTCTAACCATATCAGACCATCACATGGGTACCAAAATCTACATTCTAATGCAGGAATGGGTAGTTGACAGTGGCTGCTCCAAACATATGACCGGGAACAAGGACGCATTTCAAACTTTTGAAGAAAAGAAAAGTGGAACGGTCACCTTTGGAGACAATGGTAAGGGCAAAATCGTTGGAATAGGTAATGTTGGAACAAATCTCGAGATTAAAAATGTTCTACTTGTTGATGGATTGCATCATAATTTAATAAGTGTAAGTCAACTATGTGATAGTGGTTATGATGTGTTATTTAACAAAACCTGCTGCAAATTATTGATAGAAAACACTACAAATGTCGTTTATGAAGGAAATAGAGTTGGAAATCTTTATATCCTTAAACCAAACTCTATGAAATCAGTAGTAGGTAAATGCTTGCTTGCAAATGAAAATACCTTACAACTATGGCATAAAAAACTGGGACATGCTAGTTCACATGCTATTAAAAAAATTAGTGAAATATGATCTTGTTCGTGGATTACCTGCTTTGTCTTTTGATCAAGTTGAAAACTGTGAACCCTGCACAATGGGAAAGCAAACCAAAACATCTTTTAAATCAAAACATGTACTTAGCACCAGTAGATCCTTAGAATTAATTCATATGGACTTATTTGGACCAATGAGGACACAATCTATTGGTGGTAAACGATACTATTTTGTTATTGTTGATGATTATAGTAGATATACATGGGTACATTTTATTGCAACTAAAGATGATACTATTCATGTCTTTATGCAATTTTGTTCCAAGATTGAAAATATTTTACAACATAAAATATGTACCATTAGAAGTGATCATGGTGGAAAATTTGAGAATCATACATTTGAGACCTTTTGTACATCTCAAGGGTATACTCATAATTTTTCTGCTCCATGTACCCCACAACAAAATGGTATAGTTGAACAGAAAAATCGATCCCTACAAGAAATGGCTAGGACCATGATGCTTGAACACAACACACCTAAAACCTTTTGGGCTGAAGCTGTAAACACTGCTTGTTATGTGCATAATAGAGTAACTGTTCACTCTCATTTGAAGAAAACTCCATATGAAATATTACACTCTAAGAAACCTAGAGTTTACTACTTTCATACTTTTGGCTCCACATGCTACATTTTAAATACCAAAGATGATAGAGACAAGTTTGATTCTAAATCACACAAAGCATTCTTCTTGGGATATTCCACTTCTAGCAAAGCCTTTAGAGTATATAACACTATCTCTAGAAAAGTTGAGGAATCCATTCATGTTTCTTTTCATGAAGAATCGAAGTCTAAAAATCTAGATATCATTGATCTCACTAATCAACTCGAAAATATAACCATTTCCAATGATAGTGAGAAAATTCCTATATCCGATCCCCAAGTTGAAACACAACCTACACCTAGGCTTATCAAGGATCATCCCCAAGAACTAATTATTGGAGATCCAAATGATAAAGTCAAAACTCGGTCTTCCTTCAAAGATGTTGCAAACATGGCTTTTGTTTCTATCATTGAACCTAAGAAGATATCTGAAGCTCTTAAGGATGATTACTGGATAATAGCCATGCAAGAGGAGTTAAATCAATTCACTAAAAATGATGTATGGGATTTAGTTCCTAAACCACAAGATAAAACTATCATAGGAACTAAATGGGTGTTTAGGAATAAGCTCAATGAGGCAGGAGAAGTCATAAGGAATAAAGCTCGGTTAGTAGCACAAGGATATAATCAACAAGAAGGAATAGATTTTGATGAAACATATGCACCCGTAGCTAGACTTGAAGCTATTAGGATGTTACTAGCTATTGCTGCCCATAAAAACATTAAGCTATATCAAATGGATGTCAAAAGTGCATTTCTAAATGGCATCATACAAGAAGAAGTTTATGTTGCTCAACCACCTGGCTTTGAAATACCAGAAAAAGGTGACCATGTTTATAAACTTAAAAAGGCACTTTACGGTCTAAAACAAGCACCTAGGAATTGGTATGAACGGCTCAAGACATATCTTTTTGATAATGGTTTTTCTATTTGAAATTCAGATTCTACTTTATTCTTCAAAACATATGCATCTGATTTCCTAGTTGTGCAAATATATGTTGATGACATTATTTTTGGAGCTTCTAATGATAAATTATGCACACAATTCAGTGACATTATGCAAAAAGAATTTGAAATGAGCCTCATGGGTGAACTAACATTCTTTCTTGGTTTTCAAATTAAGCAAACACCTGCAGGAATTTTCATAAGCCAAGAAAAATATACTAAAGAACTTTTAAAACATTTTGGGATGGATCAATGCAAACATGCTACTACTCCTATGGCTACCTCTATCAAAATTGACAAGGATGAAAATGGGGAACCTATTGATGATTCCTTATATAGAGCCATGATTGGTAGTTTGCTATACTTAACTGCTTCTCGACCGGACATTATGTTTTCCGTTGGCCTTTGTGCTCGATTTCAATCCCAACCTATGCAATCTCATTTTCTAGTGGTTAAACGAATTCTTCGATATGTAGTTGGTACTACTTGTTTTGGTTTATGGTATCCAAAAGAACAATCCTTGGATTTTAAAGCATATACTGATGCGGATTATGCTGGGTGTCGACTTGATCGCAAAAGTACTAGTGGTGGCTGTTTCTTATTAGGGAGAGCCTTAGTATCTTGGTTTAGCAAGAAACAAAATACGGTTGCCCTATCTACAACTGAAGCTGAATATATGGCAGCCGGGTCTTGTTGTGCTCAAGTGCTTTATATGCAACAGGTATTAAGCGATTATGGTTTTAATCTTTCATCTACACCTATTTTTTGTGACAACACGAGCGCCATAAACTTAGCACATAATCCTATTTTACACAGCTGGGCAAAACACATTGAAATCCGTCATCACTTCTTAAGGGATCACATCTCAAAGAATCATGTTTCCCTTCATCATGTTGATACGGAAAATCAATTGGCTGATATTTTTACAAAACCGCTTCCACTAGATCAATTCAACAACATTAGGAAGCAACTGCTTATTACTCCTTTGGAAGATGTTTTCTTTGATATCTGCGGTTCTTAAAACGAATACGTTTACTTGTTTCATTTTGGCTTTTCAATGGACATCTTTTTCATTAGATTTGACGGGATATCTTATTAAGGGGGAGTTTTTCTTAAAACGGTTATCTTTTTGAAATGACAAAGGGGGAGAGATATATAAAACAATAACTTAGTATTTATGAAAAACTCAATGAGTTTCATAAATATACTCTTGGCTTTACATTGAAAATTGCTATATTCCCAAATGAACTGGATTTCATGTTCCATAATTCATTGGGAATAATAAGCACACATTTTATAAACAAGAGGAAAAGCTACATAAGGCAATCTAAAGGTATGAAATTCATATGTTTTATATTTCCTTATTTATATTTTGGAAATGTTTGTCATCTTCAAAAAGGGGGAGATTGTTGGCTAAATGGACATCTAAAAATCCCTTTGTTTTGATTATGACAAACATTTCATTCTTATTAATCTAACGAGCTACTTGAGTGTGCAGGACTAAGATGGATGGCAAAGCAACTAGGGAAAATCCACAAGCTTAAATGTTTATATTTTTATGCAATGTAATCATTGTTGTAAAAACTTGTACAAATATATAATGTACAAGTACTTAGAATTGCATGTAAATCAAGCGTTAGATTTTCCCTAGTCAAACACCATAGTTAGACATGTCATCCCATTTAAATAGGATCATTTATGCACACTCACACATATAGTTAGTGCCTAAATTGAAATCTTGAAACAGGATCATTCTCGGTTAACAAACTCCTCGACCGAGACACTCTCGGTCGACAATCTTCTCGACCGAGAAAGATCCAAAGTAGCCGTTAGACACAACAGATAAGTTAGTTGGCAGTTGAAGAAAGACGTTGCAAATCACTTGCTCCAGAGAGCCTGTCGGTCGACAAAAGTTCGACCGAGTAGGTGTCTCGGTCGACCATTTGTCGACCGAGATGGTCTCTGACAGCAACTGCAGAATAAATGAATTAGCCGTTGTTAAAGCTACAACTTTGTACCTAACGGCTAGGTAAGCACTTAGAAACCCCTAGAAGTTGTCTAGAACGTCCTTAAGCATACTTAGGCCATTCCTATAAATAGGACAAGTCATAGGTCACTAGAATTCACTTGTTACACTTGAGAATACACTTGAGCATACTTGAGCAATCTATTGCAAGCAATTTGAGCACTGTGATCATTGGCATACTTTCTCCTTAGCTCAATTTCGTGTCCTATAAGCTAGAATCTCCTACCCACAACAATCACAAGTTCACACACTTGGCTAGGAGATCTATACGCTTGATCTAGGCATATCAAGCCTTGGGCTTAAAGGATAAGTTGTAATTTCCTTTTTCTCTCTTGTTCCTTTTTATCTTTTGTACTCTCCTTGCTACTCCTAGAGTTGGAGGTTGCGGATTGGAGAGGGTTGACTTCTCAGGTGGAGAAGGGGACTTCAAGCTATTTCAAGAAGGCTATCGCAAGGGAAGCTACTTCAGAAGGCTGGTGCAATGGGAGTTGGTGCATCTACTTCAAGGGAAGGCTGCTTCAAGGTTGGCGATTACTTCTAGGTGAAGGCTGCTTGAAGGGTTTGGGAAAAGAGATTGTATTTTATGTAAATTCCTTGCGAGGTAATAAAATAAATTTCTTTTCAAATCCCGGTTGGGTAAGCAACCGGGTAGTGGATTGACAGCTATAGTATTTGCTATAGTTGGAACCACTCTAAACCTTGTGTCTCCTTGTCCAATATTTTTCATTGTTGTTGTTTGAGTTAAATAATTGTTAAAATTATCTATAAAACTCTATTCACCCCCCCCTCTAGTAGTTTTCATAAAGTTTCACCTCTGATGGTGTTATTAATAAAAAAACTAAGTTTTGATGATTATTGAATTTGTTGACGTTCTTTGGATAATTTAAGCCAATATTAAACTTTGATAATAAAAGGACTATCTAGATTTAAATGAGTGATCTTTGTACATAATTGGCTTAATTTAGGGTTTCGTGTATATGACAGTGTTTTAATGGGCTTAGAAACCCTAATTTAGGTGAATATGACTTTTAATGTTTTTTATTTCAAAAACTTATGTATAGGATAGAGTTATGATGATCCTAAGTCAAATTGAGAATAAAGGGGCTCTAATGTGAATACATTAAGGTTCGTGAAAGTCATAAGTAATTACATTGTGATAATGGATTCCTTGCATAATGGATTCCTATGATTATCACAATGTAATTACGTATGACTTTCACGAACCTACATACCATCTCTGGATTTACGATTTAAGTTTTATGAGGACCAAGCCTTGGAGGGAAGGTCATAAGTGGTCAATCCCTGGATGGGAAGACTACATTGCACCTAGAGAGGTGACCCATAAGGTAGCAAGCTCAGGATGGAGAAGGTAGCCTAAAATCCCTTGCAAGGACTAAACCATACGAGAGGGTATACCAGAGTATGAGTAAAAATAGTTGAAAAATTAAAATGAAAATGTAATCTTGGATTGTTAACAACTATTTGATGTGATTAGGTTGTTATGATATGTGCAAAAGTTTGGTTTCCACCACATACTGGTATATTCATTATACTGACTGACATTTTGTTTGTTGATGTTTTAGGAATACTTGAAAGTGGACAAACAATTAAGGTGATATTTTATGAACAAAGCTAAATAAATATTGGAGGACTTAGACAGAACTCTACATTGGGTAAAGTTCCAAACTCCTACTTTTGAAAGGTATGTGAGAAGTAAATTTTTATCCTATTTTAAGCTTAGTCTGTGGTAGAATTTATTAATTATTTTTTAATGTTTGCAAAACCATTGATCTTGTTTTGGGATAGAGGGTTTAGATTATTGGTATTCTTTAATTAGGGTTTACCGAGGGGTGGGTTCATTACAACTAGTATCAGAGCATGGTTTTCCATTTAATCTCTAATAATTATTAAATTTTACAAACTCTTTTGATCCAATGGGATTTATGAGATAATTTTCAAAAGACGGAGGTGTCTAGAAAAAGATCAAAAATCTGGGGGCTGGAAATATTTTCCTCTACCCCACTATTCAGTCTACAAGGACTCCCAAAATTTATGTGACTTGTTGGATGAAATTGGAGTATTTGACTCAAAATAAGATACCTCTAGGTTTTCTCTCATCTGTCTTCTTCCCTTCTCTACCCTGTTTCACTAAATAACTCTAAGTGCTTAAGGTTTCTCTCTCTTATCCCCCCTCCTAAGTTTTGGAGTTATGAATAATATGGATTAAGGAATCCTCCACCAAATAATAAAAAGCATGTAAGAAAGATGTCATGGGCATAAGTCTAAATGATGAAACTTAGACTGAGTTTAGTTACATGCTTAGGCTACATGGCTTATGTTGTCGTGCCCTCAGAAGAATGTTGAGGTTAAACCATCTTGTAGGATGAGTAGAAGAGGAATAGCCTTAGAGGAAGAAGCCTCCAGTAAAAGGATGAGACCTAATGTATCCTCAGAGGATGATACACAACCCAAAACCTTAAGTAGTTGTTAGAGAAATAGAGAACATGATGAGTTGGTTACCTTAGTTGTCCATGCATGCAAGTACGTGGGTTAGACATACAAGCTTTACATGGATGATTTGAGTATGCATGATAAACATAGACTATGTGTGGTTGTTTGACCCTTAGTGCCTTTTGTGACCCGACCTTGGGTGGTTGATGCCTGCTAAGGGTGAGGATTGTCTCCCTCATTGATAAGGTTTTTGGTGATTGTATAGGAACCCTAACGGGCATATATGAGTAGTAAAAAGGCATGCACCAACATAGAAGTGAGTGGAAGCAAGGTCGGTAGTAGGTTTTAGACCTAGGATAGAAAGGTTATGCCTAATAGTTTCTGAGATAGGCATGCCGAGATTTGGATGATCTTGGTCGGACATTAGTTTTGATAATACATTTTTCCCTGGTAGGGATAGACGTGTATCCTTAAGAGCTTGGCCCATCTTATGAGAGAGAACCTCGAATGGAAGGACCATTTATAGTTTTAGCTCCAAAAAGAGGGTGAGATCCTGATGAAGTAGGTTGGAGCCCTAGACTTCGAGACATGAGGAATCATGAGAAGTTTGGTATAATATGGCCTAGAATAGATGGCCCTGAGTAGGTCCTTGGAGTTACTTCATGCATGACCTATAGAGGTTGTCGTACCTTAGGGGCCCTTAGAGGAACCAAACCCTAGAAAAGAGAAAGGGGCTTCCAGAATGAACATATAGATGATATGAGTGCCTACCTTTTAGGTGTATGAAAGAGAGTTCTAAAAGCCCTAAAGAGGTATGGTATGATAATAAGTTGTGAGGCCCCGTACCCAGTTGGTTGTCCTTGTGTAGGACTCTAAGGGTTGTTTACGTGGAAGAAGAAGTATATGCCCTATCATGTATAGGTTTGGTATATGTTTGAGAAAAATGAGCATATAGTTTAGACACTCGATGTATAAGGGGTGAACTTGGGGTTCCTGGACTAAAGAGAGGAAGTGGCAGTACCTGGTGCACATAATACTCACGAGGCTGATTGAGTTCATAAGGCATTAAGTGTGTCACCCCCATGTATTAGAGAAAAAGGAAATCCCACTTGAACTTAGGTATATGATTGATGAATCACTAACACAAGTTGGTGACATATGTATGATTTTATCCCAACCTTGTGGAATGATGAACAAGCATGTCGTATGAAGGAACTTAGAATGGTTTAATAGTTTGTCTTCCCGCTAGACATGTACATAGGTATCCAGATAGGAGCTATGCATGCACATGATGATATGCACTTTGGATGCATGGACATTTTGTGACCCTTGTTACTATCAAGTAATAGTTCTCTCCTATCCTGGGAAGGAACCCTTCATTTTGGGGTGAGAGCCCTTCATTTTGGGGTGAGCACCCACTCTTGATTAGGTTTGAGGCAACCTCAAGAGGTCACTTATAAGGGCTTTATGATCTAAGTGTAAGAGCACATAGTATGAGCATGAATTTATAGACCCATGTGTAACCCTCTCTAAGGGGTATGAGGATATGTTCCCATAGAGGTAACATGTATGGGGTCGGACCGATTGAGGTAGGTCACCATGATTCCTATGAAGGGATGCAAGATTAAACATGAGTGCCCAGAGAGATGATAGAGATTCAGGTGAGAATTCAAGGATGTGATGTGCTCTGATTGAATCCTAAGTCACTAAGGTCAAGTAGGGATAAGACCGATGGAAGTAGGAGTTGTTTGTTCCCTAGATTCACAAGACCATAGGGTGAGGAGGTAACAACTACCCTTGCCTGAGGCCCATGGGTTAGGAGGATGACTACCAACATAAGTTTGTGGGGCCTAAGGGGTAAATGTGAGAGGTACTCCCTAGATGCATAAGGGTAAGATCACCCCAAAAGTAACAACACCCTAGAGACCTTGAAGAAATGACTAAGGATTGTACCTAAGAGTGATGTTAAGACCAAAATGTGATGGAAAAAGTCTTCCTGGGGGTGTAAACATAGAATCGAGATATGCATGGTGTGGAATCATGTGAAGTATGTCCAACTTAAATTGGAAAGTGTAATGGCAATGTGTGATACATAATATCTACTCTTAGAATGGGATGAACTCTCAATTTGGATTGTAGGAAAATGCTTATTTCATCCTGTTATGGGTATGAGAGATAGGACAAAATGCATGCCATATACTAAGAATAAAGGTGATACGAGTTGAAACCTTTGTATGATAATTGAGGATGGAAGTAGTACCACACCTTTTGAGATTATATTGGATAACGATATGAAATCATATGAACTATGGTAATCATAAAATGAGGACAAGATTGTCAAGAGCACATTGGATTTAAAGTTTAAAGTTGGGTTTTGGTAACCGAGATAATAGATATAAGAGCTATACATTTTCTTTACTCAGACAGACATAAACCTAATACAAGGATGATGAGTGGAGTATATGGAGATTTAGGACTTCACCATCACCTAGCACACAAGGAGGCTTATGCGGTAATAAGAAGTTTTCAATTAAAAATAGCTACGGTGTGCAGCTGTCTTGTCTAGCTGGTAGAGAGGGCTGAAAGAGGTTGTTAGGTGGATCATGTAGCTATTAGAAGACTAGACATGTGTAGCTAACATCCAAATACAACTAGACCCATAGACCAAGTTGGTAAATACACAGTTCGCCAGCCTAGAGCTTGATGAGATGGAAATTCAATTAGAGAAACCTCAGATGCACCTCTGAGGAAGAGTAGGTGGTCAGATCCACTACAAGAGTGTTTAGGGTTTCTTAGGAATCACACTTGAAGAATCATTCTGTGCAAGAAGCCCATGATTCCAAGTGTACCATACACCCTAATACTACGAAGATGGTTAAGGTTTATAGTGGTACCTTGGAGGAATGGAATGAGGAAGGATATAGAGGTGCATGTGGCTAGTTTCCATACATGCCAGAGGGTGAAGGCTGAACACTAGTAACCCCATAAATTGCTATAGAGGATTGGAATTTCTCAAGTGGAATGGGAGCAGTTCACCATGGACCTTGTGGTGAGCCTCCCTTGGACCAAGAGAGGTCATGATGAAATATGGGTTATTATAGATCACCTTACCAAGTCAGAACATTCCCTTTCCTAAGAGAGCACTGCCAGTGTGATATATATATATATATATATATATATATATATATATATATATATATATATATATATATATATATATATATATATATATATATATATACATATGTATATACAAATATATATTTATATATATATGGGAGATAGTTCAAGTGCACAATAATCTGAGATCAAATATTCTTGAGCATTGCTTTAAGTTTTCTTTCATGTTGGTGAAGTAAGTTCATGAAGAACTTGATACTAGATTGAAGTTTATTGCAGCATATCACCTATTGACTGATGGACATTCAGAGAGTATGATCCACACTTTATAAGGTTTGATGAGAGAATATGTGCTCGTTTGGGGTGGATTATGGGAGAATTACATTCCCCTAGTGAGTTATTTTGTGATGAAAGCTACCACGACCAGTATCAAGATGTATGAAGCTCTTTATGGGAGGATGTTTCGGTCTATGCTTCACTAGGATGATGTCAGTGAGAAGACCTCATAGAGGTTAGAGAAACCTCAGTTGTATGCTGAGAAAGTTTCTTTGATCGAGCAAGGGCTGAGAAAGCCTAGGATCGATAGGAGTCGCATGTTGATGCGAAGCAAAAGTTAAGTCCCTGATACATGGGCATGTTTGAGGTTTTGGAACAGATTGGTGGAGCTACTTTTGTTTAACCTTACCCCTCAAGATAATATGATATATGTTCCATGTGTCTGATCTAGAGCACTATGTGAGGTACCTAAGCCATGTGCTGAGCATTGAACCTATTGAACTCCAAGGGACATTGACTTACCCTGAGTCACCTATGAGGGTACGAGATACCAAGGTGAGAGAGCTCAGGAGTACAGGATAGAGGTGGTAAAGGTTCTTTGGAAGCACCATGGAGAAGATTGAAGCCACATGGGAACTGATAATGGACATGGAAAATTCTTACCCTGAGTCACCAATGAGGGTACAAACCCAATTTTGGGCTTATATGCTTTGAAATGCAATTTCTGGAATAAAACGTATGATTATGAAAATTGTATGTCATGAATGGATTTTTTTTTATAATATTTCCTTTAAATATATGATTTCATGGACCTTATTGTTTTAATGAGTCCAATTTGATAAAAGGGAAAGAAAATTGGAAGGGAATCTAATAATGCATAAAAAGGAAAAGAAATTAAGATAATGATGAGAGTAATGTGGAATTCTCTAGAAAGAGGTGTGAATGACATTCATGGTTTAGGTTTCAGATACACTTGGTTAATAATGGTAGAAGGAATATGAATAAAGGAAATAGAAGTGAAGGAGAGAGACAATATGAATAAAATATGCATTTTTAAGTGAAAACTTTCTTATGAAGAAAAGTCTCTCATACATCCGAATTTGAGTCCCAAAGTTGTCACACAAGTATTATAAGTCATTATGGACTTTTTTGTAAAATTTGGAATTAAAAGGATAAACGAATTAGGAGATATGAATTTTTTAAGTTTTGCTAAAGTGAAGAGGATAACATTAAATGTCATGATTATTTCCAAATCAATTTATCCTATTTTCTAGCTTTTGTGTTAGAGTATGGCATGACAGTCGTTGGATCTAAGATCGAACATTAGTTGGACCTTCACCTTTCTCGATTAGGATCATGAAACCTGGAACAGTAGGTTCCTATCTATTTTTATGATTTCCTCCCTCTACTGATCTTGTGTAAACACATATGAGTCCTTTGAATCTGGGATGTGTTTCCAAACTTGATCATTCCTAGATGGGCCTATTTCGAGGAGGATTGGGCATTTCTCTAGTTGACATGGAGAACCAGACTCCATCGCCACCTGCCTACGCCTATATAAGGAAGCATACTCCCATTCGAAGCATAGGATATGTGCGGGAAGATGCAAAGAATCATGAGAGATAGTTCCTCACTACCAATTTCTCTAGTTTAAACCCCATCTTCCTCCCCTTGCTCCATGGTGTCATTCACCAATTTCTTCTTCTCCCCCTGTTCTGACCAGTCATTAGTGGAATTGAGCGGGTCGATGACTTCGGTTGGGCCTAGAAGAGCTGTGGATAGTTTCACCTACTACCCAGGAGATGAAGAGCACAAAATCAATGATTCGTTTGACCATAGCTGGGCACTGCTCGCGGAAGACTAGAGTTTGTGAGGTTGAACATGAAATAGGAGGAAAAGACCTCCTTGCCGTCGACGCTTGTGAAGGGAAACAAGGGTAAAGGAGTCCTTTCTATCTCCTTCCTTGCATCTTGCTCGTGTGGGGTGTGGATGATGTGGCAGACAACTACTGGTCCAGCTGGGATCCCTGTGGAATCGAGGCAGGTATCGTTTCACTGACGTGGCACTTTCCTATTGGCCCATAACATTTTATTTGCAAAATTTCTAGAAATAAATTGGTAATTCGGATAGAACAATGTTATATATGAAAGTTGATCAGAAAAATGCAAGGAATCCATTAAAAATATAATTGAAGCTTGTTTTTGCATACAATTAGAAAAGTGTTTAAAGTTGTCACCTTTAATGGTGTTATTAATGAAAAACCCTTAGTTTTGATGATTATTGAATTTGATGACATTCTTTGGATAATTTAATCCAATATTAACATGTTGATAATAAAAGGATGATATAGATCTAAAAGAGTGGTCTTTGTAAATAATTGGCTTAATTTAGGGTTCCATGTATATGAAAGTGTATTAATGGGCTTAGAAACCCTAATTTAGGTGAATATGACTTTTAATGGTTTTTTATTTTGAATATCAATGTATAGGACAAAGTTATGATGATCCTAAGTCAAATTGAGAATAATGGGGATTTAATGTGGATAATTGAGTAATTAGGGCTTGGAACATAGAAAAGTTGTTCTATGGTTGTTGACCTAAAAAGGTAAAAATTGACAAATAGATCTAAGAAACCCTATTGAAACTGTAATTGAACCTAGAAACCCTAGAAGGGGTTCCCATGTCAATAAAAGAGTTTATGATTAGTATGTGTAGTAATTACGTCATGCATGCTGTTTAGGATTCATATTGCTTGTGCGATTTTCTTGATTGGTTGATTGGACTACCTGATCGGATTGGATACATTTCTTAATGCCTTAAGATCTAAAAATTAGGTATGTGGTTATTTTATAGTTACTCACTTTAGCTTCATGGTGATTTTCAAAGATTCATCGATTGCTTGAAAATACCGATTTGGATGACTTCATTTCCTACAGTCTATAAAGTGATTATAATTATCACAGTGTAATTACTTATGATTGCTCAACCTGCATACCATCTCTGGATTTAAGATTTAAGATTTATGAGGACCAAGCCCTAGAGGGAAGGTGATAAGTGGTCAAATGCCCTGGATGGGAAGACTACATGGCACATAGAGAGGTGACCCATAAGGTACCAAGCTCAGGATGGATAAGGTAGCCTAAAGTCCCTTGCAAAGACTAAATCCTAAGAGATAATATACCAAAGGAAGAGTAAAAATGGTTGGGAAAATATAATGAAAATATAATCTTAGATTTTTAACAACTATTTGATGTGATTAGGTTGTTATGATATATGTGCTAAAGTTTGGTTGCCACCACATTCTGGTATATTCATTATACTGACTGGCATTTTATTTTTCGGTATTTTACATATACTTTTTTTGAAGGTGTCATGCCAATCTTTATTTAAATGGCCAAATCAACCTGAGCTGCTCTTACAATATTATTAGGAAAGTTTGCAAAATACAAAAAGGAATCTAGAGAGACTCTACGGGTATTCGATGCTATATCATATACAACCATATTACTCCTATGACTAGTATACTAAAAAGTAAAGAAAGCAAAGTGCTTACTGAGATCGCTAATTTCCTCTATAATGTTGTTGAGGTAATCCCTTCTCTGCCTTTTTCTCGTGATGGCGTTTGCAATGATTTGTGAGTCGGTTTCAACATGCATCTTCTCATCCCACATCTCCTCACCCATTGTATCTCTTATGTAATGCTTTGCACCTCTGCCATCTCTATGCTCTGAACATGTGCCCACTTCCTCCCCGTCATGGCTAGGATCGATCCCAAGTTGTCCCTTATCACCATGCCAGCTGCAGTTGTACCGTTCTCCTCAACCGACGCATCTATGTTCAACTTAATGTTTCCTTCCTCTGGCACTATCCATCTGGTTTCCCTTATGTACCTATCTCCCACCGACGTACTCCCCATGCCACTCGTCCCCCCTACTTGGTGGTCACATATGAGAGCATGCAGCGTGGCTTTCTTCATGCTTCCTCTAGTATTAAGCTTCCCGTACATCCTATTCTTTCATATGGACCAAGCCACCCATATCATCGCCACCATGTCCTCCCTCTCTTCTCTATTTTCCACCTCCAGAATGATGCTTAGAGCTTCCCCAACCGATAGGTCCTTTAGCACCTCCACTGTGTTTCTCGCCATCTATGATGAATTCTCCCGTAATTCCTGAGCACTTGGACATCGGAACAACATGTGAGGTATTGTCTCCATTTTCGAGTAGCAAAGTTGGTGTCTACCATCCATAACACAGTGTCTATCAAGCAATCTTCCCATAGTCACCAACCCTCCTATAGAATCCCTCCATAAGAAGTGGACTACTTTGGGTGCCCATCCCTCCCTCCATATTTGTTTCCATAGACGGTCACCCTCGTTCACAAGGTAGGCTCTCACATCATTTTTCCCAAGAAAACCCAACCAATATGCAGACCACACCATAAAATCCCCACCCACCGTAGGCCAAAAAAATAGTCCATCGACTAGCTCAGCGTTCCACTCCATTCCCCCCTCCGACATGAGCTCATGCACCTTCCTGAAATGGTCATTTCCCCCACCCATGTGGTTACCCAACGTGTCCCTCTGAACTGGTATCCATATATCCTCTCATATGTTGATAGTTGTCCCATTTCTGACCCTCCACTCCAACCCCTCCATAAGTAAGGCTTTTGCACCCCACATACTCCTCCATGTGTAGCTAGGATTGTATCCTTGCTTGGCTGTCCATATGCTACTCTTTGGAAAATATCTAGCTTTGAGAACCTTTGTGACCATGCCGTTTAGTTTTTGGTATATCCTCCATATTTGCTTTGCCAGAAGTTCTTGGTTGAAAATGTGTAGATTCTTGAAGCCCATCCCTCGCTTTTTTGGAAGACACATATTTTCCCAGCTCGTCCACGCAAGCTTCCTTTCATCACCTTTTTCCCCCTACCACCACCTCACACTCATACTTTGTATCTCATCAATCAGTCCCGCTGGTAGCTGGAAAATTCTCATGACATATGTCAGAATAGCCTTGTCATTGCCTTTATGAGAACTTCCTTTCCTGGCTTGGATAATAGTTTTTCTGCCCAACCTTGAAGCTTCCTCCATATTCTTTCTTTTATATAGATGAACACTTGTTTCTTTGACCTCCCTAGTTCTGTCAGCAACCCTAGATATCAGGCATGCCTATCTACCTCGTTTACTTACAACATCTGCTTTATCTCCTCCCTCTTCTAATGACACGATCCTTTTCTAAAAACAACCTCTGTCTTAGAATAATTTAGCTTCTGTCTGGATGCCTGTTCATATTGGATGATAATTTCAGCAACTTTCAGGCATTCTGTAGTGGTTTCCCTTGCAAAGAGTATGTTGTCATCTATGAAAAAAAGGTGAGAAATGCTCGATGTCGTTCTACTAACTTTAATCCCATGAATGAGATTATCATTAGCAGTGGCCCTGAGAAGGGTAGAAAAAGCAACAACGCAACGTATAAAAAGGTAGGGTGAAAGGGGATCTCCCTCTCCAAGGCCGCGGGTAGGCTTGATCCTTCTGGTCCATTCGCCGTTGATGGCAAAGTCATGGCTGACTATCGAGATGCAATCATAGACCCGACCTCTCCATTTCTCTTAAAAACCCAAGCACCGCATCACATGCATCAAGAAATCCCATTCCACTCTATCATAGGCCTTTGACATATCCATCTTCAGAGAAATGTAGTCTTGTACCCCTTTTGTTTTTTGCTTTATCTTGTGGAACACATCATAAGCAATGAGGGCATTGTCAATAATTAACCTTCCGGGTATAAAAGCACTTTGATTTTCTGAGATGATACAGTCCATATGCAGTTTCAGCCTGTTAGACACCACTTTTGAAGCTATTTTATATATGACATTGCATAGGCTAATGGGTCTGAAATCCCCCATCGACGTCGGCTTCTTGACTTTGGAATAAGGAAGACTAAAGTGATATTTACCTCACACAAACTCCATTGTCCCCGCCACCAGCCCTTGATATAGTTGACCACCTCCATCCCAACGATATGCTAGTACTTTTGGAAGAAGAGTGCTTTCAACCCATCCGGCCCTGGTGCTTTATTTGGGTGCATATGTTTAATAGTTGTGTAAATTTACTCCTCGGTGATGTCAACCTCAATCTATCTTGCCACATCATTGTTGATCTTCTGTACAAGTCCCTTTGTTGCCGCCTCAAAATTTCCTAGGTTACCAGATTTGAAAAGATCAGAGAAGAAATCAATCACCACCTTTTGAATTTCATCTTCCTCCATTCTCCAAATTCCATTCCCATCCTTTAACCCTTCAATTTTGTTTCTTTTTTTCCTATTTGAAGCTTTTTGGTGAAAATAAGTTGTATTCATGTCTCCATCTCTCATCTCCTTTGCTCTTGCTCTTACATACCAGTACAATTCGTTCTGTCTCATCCAGTATTGGAGCTCATTTGCAAGCTGTTTTGCCCTTTGTAGCGTCCTATGATCCGATGGCTGAATTTGGACCTCCATGAGTTCCTTTTCCAGATCATTGATTTTCCTCCTCCTGTTTTTTTATTTTTTTATCAGCCCTCTCCTTCAGATTTGTCCCATATTTGTTCAATTTCCCTACAAGGTCATCTGTAAGGCAATAACTCCATGCTCTCTTGATAGTCTCATGTCATTCCTCCTCCACTACCCAGGCTGGTTCAAAAGGAAAATAGTCATTCTTTTTCTTTTTCTTTTTAACCTACCATCTGTCCGCTGTGATGATAAGAGGAGCGTGGTCGGACTCATATATTGGTAGATGTAGAACTTTGCAGAAAGTGAATTCACCCCTCCAATCCAGATCATCTAGAGCTCTATCCAGCCTTTCTTGTATCAACGTCTCCACATGCAAGCCTCTGTGCCACGTATATATGCTACCTGAATAGCCCCCTGAGCTTTTCAGAATTTGAGACAATCTCATTAAAGTCCCCAAAGAACAACACCGGTACCTCCGACTCGCTTTACAATCTTCGCATGAGGTCCCACATCTTTTGTTTACTTGGTTGATCAGCCCAACCATAAATACTAATAGCCTTCCATCTACCAGCTCTTCCCTCATCCACCATACATTCTACATGCCTTAGTGAATAGCTCAGAATTTCCATCTCAGCGTCCTTCCACCAGAACCCAATCCCCCCTGCTCATCCATTGCTAGAGAGGCAAATCCCATTCACAAAACCACACCTCCTTTTAACCTCCTCCAAGTTTGTGTCTGCCATCATAGTTTCCATAAAGAAAACTATGTTTGGGCTTTCCCTCCAGCACCATGCCCAGAGAGCAGTCACCTTGTCAGGGTCGCCCATTCCTTGACAGTTCCAACTTATGATTTTCATTGTCCTTAACGGGATTGACCACCGCCAACCTCCCCTACATGACCATTCCCTTCCCTCTGTGATGCTTCCCCTTCACCCTCAACATGTCTTGCCTTTTTGTACCACTCAGCCTGAGAATCCTATTCATCAAGCTCCATGTCACAGCTATCCATGTCTCTTCCCCATTTTCCTTCCACTATTTCCCAGTTTACCTCATTGTCCGGTATTCCTAGTCTTGCACCTTTGCTCATCTTGTATACCCATGGGACATGTTTCTTTTTTTTGTTGTCTCCTTCTTCCTTCCTTTCTTCTTACTGCGCCCCATATTTGCTTCCCGCCCATTTGCTTGAGTGATGACTGGTTCTTCTCGTTGTCCTGCCGTAGCCATCATAGGTGTCACCTTTGACCCTAGCTCTTCTTCCCTCTCTACCTCTTCCTCTGCTCCTATGCTTGGTGGTTTCTCTGGCATGTTATGGAATCCCTCAGCTTAACAATCTCTTCCAAATAATAGCTCTATCGCTGCTCCATCCTTTTCTCTATATCCCCCTATCCCTTGGCTTCCCCTTGTCGATCCCCCTCCCCCTAGTAAAACACTTCTTCCCATTATTTTCCCCCTCCCATGTTGTTACTTCCTTCCCCTCCATGCACAGAACCCTCATCCCCAGTCCCTTTCTTTGTTGTACTTCCACGCTTTAGCCCCCATGGTTTGGAGACTTCCTTCTCTTCTTGCCCCCATCCCCCTCCCTTTCTAGGGCTTTCCTCCTTCAGCCAAGAGTCCCAGCTCCTCGGTGATCCCTCCCTGCCTCCGCCCTGACCCCCTTCCCCTCGTAGATGAGATCGTTGACGATTGAAGATCAACGCCTTCCTTGTCATCCCGGCACCAAAGAGTTCCTCATGCACAGACTATTGTGGCTTTCTCGATGATGCCTTGAGCCACGATCCCCATTGCCCTGGCTCACCCTCCTCCTCATCGGTGGATGGGTAGTCTTTGTCAATATGCCCAAGGATTCCACAGTATTGACATAGCATTGAGAGTCATTTGTACTTGATCTCCACCACAACGATCTCGCCAGTCTGCGTTCGTATCCTCAGCGATCTCATGATCGGTTTGCTAACGTCAATCAGTACTCAAACTCATGTGGATGACTCCCACCTTAGTTCATCTCTGTCTAGGGTTAGGATTCCTCCCACTCTCGCCGCTATCACTTTAATAGTTTTCTCACCATGGTAACCCAACGACAGACCATAGAGTCTAATCCAGAACGGACTGTTTGTGAGCACGGGGTTGCCTGGTTGTTCATTCTTTGTTATCTCCTTTAGAAGCAACAACCGGTTGTCGAAATTCCATGGTGGTTGTCAAAATTTCATGGTGCTCCCTCAACCACCTAGCACTTTTCCTTCCAGTCAAAGAATTGGATCACAAAGAAGTCACCCTTCAGTTTCTTGAACAGAACCTTCTCCTTCAAACCCCACACCTGGGCTAGGGTTTTCTACATCGCCCAAAAATTGTACGCCCTATCTTTGAGCAACCTGCTGACCAGAGCCAATTCAACATGAGTGTTTGCCTCTTCATCATCATCCTCCTATAGTTCTATCGGTGCTTCTTCCTCCTCTATTAATTGTAGTCTTGCATACCGCTCTGCCAGTTCCTTTGCCATTAATGCAGGGGTTTTGAGTCATTTTTATAGATTGGTTTTGCATACGTTTTATGTGTATTTTGATCATATTTTTGATTAATATTGCATAATTCACTACCTTTAGTCTATAATCTCTTTTTGCATCAAATTTACCTTGTTTCATCTTATTATGTATAAAAGATCATATTTGTTGGATTTGATTGGTGCTCTTCTCTTCATTTCAGGCAATTTGAATATCTAAATTCATTGATACCATCGACGGATGGTCGATACCATTGACATGGTCACAGTGCATTGCCGGAGAAGAGCAACCAGAAGTCGATACTATCGATGGGACTGTCGATGGTATCAAGAGAGCATCAGTGAGCCAGATTTCGAGAGGTCGATACTATCGACCAGGAGTCAATACTATCGACTTCATCTGAGCAGAGGCAGTTTCAGTGTCGTTTTCTACAAAAAAGTGATGCCTAAGGCGTCGATACCATCAACACACAATCGATTGCATTGAGTCAACATCAAAGAGAACCCCAAAGAATCACGCAAGTGTCAGTGCCTTATGCAGGTCGATACCATCGACCCGCGTCGATGGTATCGACGTCGTCAGATCTGGATTTGCTAAAGATCGTGTCTAATCAGACGGTGGTGATTTTTGGGCAACCTAAAGTGGTGCATATACCCAATTAAGGCGGCCCTAAGCAATCTATCACGTCATTAGCCACTGGAGAAGTCTCAAGAAGGGGATGAGAGAAGAACAGAGCCAAGAGCTATGCCCCGATCATTCCGAGAGCCACAAAAGACGTTTTCAACCGCCGGAAGGCTGTAGAACATTCACCCTGTGCCAAGGAATTCTTGGATCTTTTCCGTTCAAGGGTTACACAACACCCATCTACGTTTTCTCCATGTTTTCTCCTTTCCTCATGTTGTTTTTCTTTGAGATGAATATGCGGGGCAAATCCCCTTTATCTTTAGGACTGGGAGTAGCCCGGGTAATCGTTGTATAACAGTTTTGACATAGTTATCATTATTTTCTCTAAATCTGTGGCATGATTTCGTTTTCTCCATTATATCATTATGATTGATCATACTAATGATAATCTAATACCTTTAATTACTTTGAAAGAATAATTAATGGTTGAAAAGAGATGATAATCACATCAACTATTAAATCCTTTAAACAAGGTGATGTATAGTTAATGGTTGAAACCTAGGGTGTGATCTTCATGCACCTAATTTAGGGTATAGGTTACTACTACCATGGAACCGACCTAGATTTAGGTAGTGAATTGTGTCGCAACAGCGAACAATTTTGACTACAGGCCACTACCCGGAATAGGAAATGAATCAAGATAATTGTGTAGGAACTAGTACAACGAGAACCTGTAGTGAAACCGCAATCCTAAAGATTCCATCTTTAATTGATTAAACCAACCATTTAATCAATTGTTTTGCTTTTTTTTTTCTTTTCTTTTTCAATCAACTCTCAAACCATTTTAATTAGTCTAGCAGATTACAAATAGTTAGTAGTAGTCTACTGAAAATCCATTCCCTGAGTTCAACTCGGGCCTCACAAAGGCCTATATTACTTTGGCGCGTGCACTTATGTTATACCCACGGTAAATTTGTGTCACGTTTTTGACGTCGTTGTCGGGGAGCAGTGATTTTCGAGACTACAAGGGCTGCAAGCGGCCACTCTAGGCCACATTTTTTTATTTTTTTAAAATTCTGGAAATTAATCATCTATTTTTCATAATTCGTAATCGTCTAGCATTGTGCCAAATTAAATTTATTACTATGTAGGTACTAGTACATGGTGAGTAGTAGCACATACTACACACAGTCATCGCCAGAGGTCCCGTTCTTGGGATCAGACTACGAGAATTTAGATTCTGACACTAAAGCAATGGTGGAGGAACAAACAATTTGGGAGAAAATCAAGGCGTCGTCCTCTTCTGCATCTAAGGGGTCAATTAAGAAGCGGGCCATCAACATTCTTAACTAAAAAATTGACCCAAGCCTAATCAATTTGGTCAAGTCTAATGTGTTTCATGGGCTCAAAAATGAAGATTCGGTGACCCACATAAGCCAGTTCATGGAGAACTATGATATGGTCAGGATAGATCGGTTTCCACAAGATATGCTTTACTTGAAGTTATTTCCCAGTTCTCTAGCAGGAAATGCTCGAGAATGGGTACATAATCTAGATGACGAGTATGTGGAATATTGGGACCTCATGGTTGAAGTTTTCTTCAAAAGATTTTTCCCGCCTGAGAAGACAAATGATCTCATAAGAAAAATCCATAACTTCAGTCAAAAAGCTGGTGAAACATATTCCAAGACATGGGAGAGATTCTAGATAATGTTGAGGAGATGCCCAAATCATGGGCTGGACAAAGAAAAGCAAGTCAAGATTTTCTATTTTTCTCTTTCCGAGCATGATAGAAGCAGTCTAGATTCAGCAGGATCGAGGTTCTTCCTAAATAACACTGATACAAGGTGTTGTGAAATTCTAAAAAACATGGCTAAAAAGCAGTCATGGGGTGATAGAGATGCTCCAAAACAAGTTAAGGTTGCAGGAGATGCCAAAGCCATCAAAGAACTCAATGAAAAGATGGACCTAATTGCTAAAAGGTTACTCGCACAAGAGGAGGAATCAGATGAAGATGTGCAAGTTAAATACATGCGTCAGCAACAAGGGTATAGGAATAATGATTACTCTTGGAGGAAAGATAAGAAGTTCTCATGGAAGGATCCAAATAATTTTGTATAGGATCCTGATGCTAAGCCACAACCCACGGCAGAGGACAAGAGCAATGATTTGCTCAACCAGGTGATAAAGCAAAATCAAGAGTTGATGAGCACTTTTGGTCAACAAATCAAACAACAAGGAGAGTTTATGAATCAGTTTGGGCAAACTCTACAAAGTCATGGGGCCCAAATGCGGACTCTTGAAACATCAATAGCATAGATGGAAGCTGAAATAGCAAGTCTAAAGAAACCAACACAACAAGGTTTTTTGGGAAATACCAACATTCCAGGAGGGAATCAACAAGACAAAGCAATTCTATTGAGGAATGGAAAGAAGATTTTAAACTCTAAGGTTGATGAACCAAGCATAACACATCCAGAAGCAATGGGTGAGGCCACAGAGGATGTCACAGCCATAGAGATAGTGGATGATGTTGTAGAAAAGGTCATAGAAGAGCCCATCCTAGAAGAAGAAATTGTTCAAGAGACTGAGAAGAGGATGTCATATGTGCCACCACACCAGAGGGAAAAGGTTGTCCCCGTCCCTTACCCCAACAGCCTCAAATCTAAGAAGGTGGATGCACAGTTTAAGAAAGTTTTAGATAGCTTTCAGAAACTTTCTGTTGACATTCCTTTGTTGGAGGCGATTGAGAAGATACCCTCTTATGGTAAGTTTCTGAAGGATATAATTACCAAGAAGAGGAAGATTCCTGATACTGAGGTGGTAGTTCTTAAAGAGCAGGTTATCACCTTTATTTTGGGCACATTACCACCAAAGTGACAAGATCTGAGCTGCTTCAATATTTCACGTTACATTGGTAAGGTGAAATTCGGTGAATCATTGTGCGATTCCGGGACAACTATAAACTTGATGCCCCTTTCTACTTTCAAGAAACTGGGTCTTAAGGAATCTAGACATAGCAACATGACAATTCAACTCGCGGATAATTCTGTGGTATGACCATATGGTATTTGTGAGGATGTTTTGGTAAAGGTTGACAGATTTGTATTTCCAGCTGATTTTATAGTAATGGAGATGCAAGATGAGCAAGGGAATGAGCTACTCCTAGGAAGACCCTTCCAGGCTACTGTGGATATGATACTAGAAATGGGTAGAGGCCGTTTGACATTGGGGATAGCTGATGACAGATTTGAGATGGTCATGTCACCAAGTGCAAAACAATCTCAGGAAAAGGAGCAATGTCGTATGGTGAAGCACTTTGATCAGAACATTTCTCTTTGTTTAGGGAAGCCATTTTTGGATATGTCTCATGTGATGACTAAATTAGACAAGGGGACACCAGCCATGGATATCATGGAACAAACAAAAGTTGTGTCTCTTTGTAAATTTGTGGGTTATCCAAATGATGACGAAGAGGAAATTCCTCTATCTATGGAGGATGATGCAGTAACAGTTTCTATGTATGATTCATATCTGAAACTGCCCCTTAGAGCTTGCCTTGTCAACATCATACATGATTGGATGAGAAGCACGTCGTTACAAGAATGTGTCAAGATGCTTCAAGTACTCCATTGCTATTATGCCAAGCACTATGAGGATCTTGGACGGCTCCCACCACTGCTTCAATCATCATTGATCTGTCCACCAGAATTAGAGTTGAAGCCATTGCCCCCTCACTTGAAGTATGTCTTCTTAGCTGATGGTGAAAAGCTACCGGTGATTATCTCGACATATCTGAGGGCCAATGAAGAGAAGCAATTGATGATCGTGCAGAAGAACCACCGTGGTGCATTCGGGTGGTCAGTACTGATATTAAGGAGATTTCCCCTACTCTTTGCCAGCACAAGATCCGGCTCGAGGAAGGAGCTAAGTCTGTGATTCAACCCGAGTATGATGGAGGTCATTAAGAAGGAGGTGATCAAGCTCCTTTCTGTGGGCATCATCTATGCCTTTTCATACTCAACGTGGGTAAGCCCAACATAGGTAGTCCCTAAGAAAGGGGAATCACTATAACTCAGAATCTTATGAATGAACCTATCACCACCCAATTGGTAATCGGGTGGTGAGTGTGTATTGATTATCGTCGCCTCAATTCTGCCACTTTAAAAGACCATTTTCCACTTCAATTTATTGATCAGATTTTAGAGCGGATAGCTGGACGCTCTCATTTTTGCTTTTTGGATGGTTATTCTGGCTATAATTAGATTTCTATAGACCCAAAGGATCAAGAGAAGTTTACCTTCACTTGTCCTTATGGGACTTTTGCATATCGTCGCATGTCGTTTGGGTTGTGCAACGCACTAGCTACTTTTCAGCACTACATGCTTGCTATTTTCTCAGATATGGTTGAGCGTTGTTTAGAGGTTTTCATGGATGATTTTTTTATCTACGGTGCATCGTTTGAGGAGTGTCTGTACAATTTGGACAAAGTTTTACAAAGATGTGAGGACACACATCTAGTCCTTAATTGGGAAAAGTGTCATATGATGGTTAGCAAAGGAATTGTGTTTGGACACAAGGTGTCTAGCAAGGGACTGGAGGTGGATCCAGTCAAGATTGAGGTTATTTCCAAATTACCTCTACCAAATTCAGTGAAAGGGTTGAGGAGTTTTCTCGATCATGCAGGCTTTTATCACTGTTTCATTAAGGATTTCTCTAAAATTGCTAAACTGTTGTCTGAATTACTTGAGAAGGATGCCACGTTCGATTTCCATGAGAAATGCATACATTCCTTTAATGTCCTTAAAGAAAAATTAATCTATGCACCGGTTGTCCAAACGTTGGATTGGACTAAGCCCTTTTATCTTATGTGTGATGCGTCGGATTTTATTGTAGGGGCTGTTCTTGGGTAGTGTTTTGAGAATAAACCCACAATGATTTTCTATGCATCTAAAACTTTAAATGATGCACAACTTAATTATACCACTACTGAAAAGGAGCTGCTTGTCATGGTCTTTGCATTTGAAAATTTTAGGCAATATTTATTTGGGTTAAAAGTCATGGTTTGGACGGACCACACTGCCATCAAATACTTAATGGAAAAGAAAGATGCCAAGCCTAGATTGATTAGGTGGATCTCGCTCTTACAATAGTTTGACATCAAAATTAAAGACAAAGCGGGCATTGAGAATGTGGTCACGGACCACTTGTCTAGGCTAGAGCAGGTAGATGAGAGAGATATCCATATACCCATTACCGAGACGTTTCCCGATGAGAAAATCCTTTCAATAAAATCTAAGGATTCATGGTTTTCGAATATTGTGAATTGTCTTGCATGTAAGGAAATACCAGACGATTGGACTTATCAAGAAAAGAAGAGATTTTTCCATTCTTTAAGATATTATTTTTGGGATGACCCCATTTTGTTGAGACAATGCAGGGATGGCATCTTACACAGGTCTGTACCAGAAGGTGAATATGATAGTGTGCTTAGACACTGTCATACACTACCCAATGGAAGTCATCATGCGAGCACAAGGACAGCGGCCAAAGTGTTGGAGAGTGGCCTTTATTGACCTACACTCTTTCGGGACGCCTATGACTATGTGAAAAGATGTGATTCATGTTAAACGGCAGGTAACATTTCAAGATGGCAAGAGATGCCCCTCAATTTGTTTCAAGAGTTGAGGTATTTGATTTGTGGGGCATGGATTTCATGGGACCATTTGTGTCCTCAAATTCCAATTTGTATATTTTGCTTGCCATGGATTATGTGTCGAAGTGGGTAGAGGCAATACCCACAAGGACTAATGACGTTGGGGTAGTATGCAGGTTCGTGAAGGAAATATTTTTTGCAGGTTTGGTGTGCCACAGATGATTATAAGTGATGGGGGAACCCGCTTCACAAACAAGAAACTTGATACACTATTGAGTAAATACACGGTCAAGGAAAATGTTGGTACCCCGTATCACCAGTAGATGCAAGGCCAAGTCGAGGTTTCCAATCAGGAGATCAAGAAGATATTGGAACGCACTGTGGCATCTTTGAGAAAGAATTGGAGTGCACTACTACCAGATTCTTTATGGGCATATAGGACTGCCTTTAAAACTCCTATAGGCACTACACCTTTTAGGCTGGTTTACGGGCGGGCTTGTCATCTTCCGGTCGAGTTAGAGCACAAAGCGCACTGGGCACTACAGAAGCTTAATATGATGATGCAGGAAAGAAGAGAATGTTAGAGCTCAATGAGTTAGATGAGCTTAGGATGAATTCTTATGAGAACCAGAGGATCTATAAAGAACGGACAAAGCAACTCCACGACCACCACATTCAAATGCACATTTTCAAAAAGGGTGATTGCGTGTTATTGTTCAACTCAAGATTAAAGTTGCATCCCAGGAAACTGAAATCCCAGTGGAGTGGGCCTTTTGTGGTGGAAGATGTCCGACCACATGGTGCTATTATGGTGAGAGATGGAGAGATATCGTTCTTAGTGAATGGTCAGAGATTGAAGTTCTACTATGGGGAGGATTACACAAGAAAGGTACATGAGGTTAAACTCATGGCACTTAAGAAAGAATGATGAGCTGGATTATGTCTAGCCTAAGACGTTAAACAAGGGTACTTATTGGGAGGCAACCCAACCAATGGTATTTTACATTTTTCTATTTGCTTTATTTTCTATCATTTTTTCAAGTTAGCTTTGATTAATTTCATTTTTATTGTAAAAATGATACCCTAATAAGTTTGCTCAGTGTGCAGTACTATTTAAAAGTCGATACCAATGACCATAGTGCTGATGGTAGCGACGTGGGTGCAGGAAAGCGGCTACGTAAAATTTTCTGAGTCGATACCATCGACGGCCTCATCGATGGTATCGACCTACCATCAGAAACATCGAAAATAAAAGAGCATTGGGTCAATAGTATCGACCAAGAAGTCGATGCTCACGAGCTCCCTAAAGATTTTTAGAGAAATTTGTCTTAGTGAAATCGATACCATCGACACCTCATCGATGGTACTGACCCGGCAGTAGTAACGAAGCGACGTTGGGGCCTTATGAAGATAAAGGATACATAAAGTGTCGATACCATTAACATTTTGTGGATGGTATCGACTTGACACGTCACCAATCCACGAGAAGATATCAACGGTGCTCACCAAATTCAGAAGTCGATCTGTGGGATGGGTCGATACCATCGACCCGCGTCAATGGTATCGATGCATCATCAATCCGGGCCCCCACATCTAGCCATCAATGACCGTCAATAGCAGCGAATACCCGGATTGTGCTATAGTATCGACACCTCGTCGATGGTATCGACGAGTCTACAGTGGCGGAGATCTCAGCTATAAAAGGAGGGGTTGAATTCATTTTCTCTTCACACCTTCAACTCTTCTCCTTTCCTAATTGTGCTTGAGCACTTGTGATGAACCAGAGGTCTTCACCGAGCATATAGTGAGAAAGCAATCTTCCCCGAGCTCTTCATCGACTGTGGGGATCATATTCTCCGACCTTCATTGAGCTCTTCTTCATTATCTTTTTCTATTCACAATGGTGAGGACAGCAGGAGCTTCTTCCTCGTGGGCTGCTCCCATGGAGATTGACGCATTCATGCCACCACTGTCGGGCTCTATTCCCCGTCTGAGGATTTCCCACCCCTCGGTGGACGTGAAGAAAATCTTTGACAAGTTGATGAAGCAGCCAATAGAGCCTACCCGATATGTTGATCGGGCTATGATCTGGGACCTTGGATTTGAGGACAACCTCACCTATGTCCTCCTTGGCCAAGTTGGGATAAGGGCAACAACATGGGAAGAGTGGATTCCCTATCATGAAGTGGGCCATCCTTTCTTTGGCGAGTGGACAACTTATAAGGAGATCGTGGCGGAGTTCATGCCTTCCCTCTACATCTGTGTTGTGCCCAATGACCTTATCTCCACTGACTGAGAGTGGATCAAGGGCCATGTTTCCTTCCGTTTGTTCAACCGCAACTATAATATGACTCTCGACCAATTCAACTCGATCTACAACTGGTGGCACTCACCCTAGCATTACCGACGGTTGGATAATCGGGTCGATTATGATGTGATGTTTGCGGCACTGGTAACCACTCTGGCGGGAAAATCTATCAGCTATCACAATGCAGTGGTGGCCAACTTCTGGCACCCGTTCATGCAGGTTTTACACTGTATGCTTTGCATCACCTTCTTTGCTTGTGGCAAGATTTCTTTGAGAAAATTCTAGGAGACAGATTTATTCTTCCTCTACAAGCTGCTGAAGAGGGAAAAGTTAAACTGGGGCACATTTTTCTTGATGCACGTGATGGTCGTGAAGAGGAGTACCAAAAGAGCCCCTATTCACTTTGGGGGACTTATCATGCCACTAGCCCTCTACCTTGGGCTAGACCTGTCATCACTTCCTCCTTTGATCAGCAAAAATCCGATGAATCTTGCTCATTTCCACCACTCCAACCTTCTGACATTTCATGACGGCGTGGTCTATGCGCACTGCCACGTCAACAAAGAGTATCAGGAGTGTGCTCTCCCTGATCCCGTCTTCAACAATCAAGGGACCCATCACTTCAGGTGGCCCATTATTGCAATCGAAGATTCAGTAAGTGAAAAAGACGCGGGTAATAATGACGACGATGATGAGAATGAAGAGGAAGAGGAGACTTTCACTCCTCTTCAGGCACGAGTGGCACCGAGGAAGCGGCCACACTTCTACCTAGGTGCATCATCATCTTCACAACCTCCGCCCCCATAGCCCTCTCAGGAAGGAGAGGACGTCTATTCGATGCAGGGAATGTACAACATGCTTTAGAGCATCCAAGAGACACAGCTGCAGCACACTGCCTCCTTTGCCGATATTCAGGATACCACAAATCGGTTGTGTGTGAATCAACAAGCCATCGTCGAGAATGAACGTCCACTGTTTGCAAATCAATGGTAGGTCTACGACCGGTTGGGGAGGGTCGAACAGCAGCAGTAGCCGTTCTATGATCACTACTGGAGCCAAAACTACTTCGAGGGATATCCTCAACCTCCGCCCATGTTGCCATATGATCCAAACTTCCAGGGGAAATATCCATCTTGGGATCCCACTGCCCCACGGTACCCACCACCAGAGCAGTAAATGGTATCATTGTTCCACCTACTGAGATTGTTTTTGACTATGAGTCCATAGTCGAATTCAATCTTGGGGGGAGATGGAACAATTTCTATCTTTTATTTCCTTTTCCTTTATTTTAGCAATTTTCTTTGTTTTTAGGATCCACATTCTATCTAGTATATCCGTGGATGTCTAATGTTAATGTGTCTTCTCAATGTTTTTTACATGGGAGTTATGGGTGCCATTATCTGAAACCGGAGCATAATTGAAAATTTTTCAAGAATTTGCAAGTTGAAGTTGTTTGAACTTGAGCACTTAACCTATGACAATAATTGGGTTTGTCAACTTTAAAACATAAGATCATAATTATACATCCTTATGATTCAAGAATTGTGGATGGACATGGATGTTGAGCCTAAACTGACCAAACGATAATGGGACTTTAATCAAAAGTGAGAGAGAGAAACCCTTTGATTTATTGTTACACTGGTCAGTAAAGAGGGAAATATAATCTATTCCAATGGTTTTGTACATTAGTCTTGTCATCTATCCATTTCATTTCATTCAATATCCACCATAAGAATTGGAAGCACTTATAGTTTTTCATCTTTTGAGTGCATGACATGTACATAGGATTTCATTGTAGCTAGATTTTGCATCTCTGCATTCACACATTCTCAAGTGCATGTCATTATAGTTGCATTTTTCATACTCTAGAGCATATATTACTTTTTTTGCCTTATTTCTTCTGGAAAATAAGAAAAGCAGGACAATTGTTCTATACCCACTGAAAAGTAATTTGTAAGGCATCAATGATGTTAGCAAAGTGGAAATAAGCCTGAAAAAAAATACTGTGAATGTTCTACTAGTCAATTGAAAAATGAGGGTTTGAAAAAAAAATGTAAAAAAAAAGAGGGAGAAAGGAACTTATTTCACCTACATGTATATATAAAGGAAAGAGGAATAAGCACATTATGTAGTTTTGTTAGTCATTTTATCTTATCTTGAGATGGAATGATAGTGCATGCATCATTCTACCTAAAAATTTAGGAATTAGGTCATTTTCATACACATATGCATCATTTAGGTCATTTTTTTTATTTTGCATGATAAAAATATTTGGTTCTTCTCTTTCTTCCACAGTCGCCCATTTCATCCACATGTTGCTCAAAATGGTAGGCCACCCATGATTATCTCCTCATTATTGTATACTAGGAGATTTGCTTCCATTTAGATGGTAGTTAGGACTTGATCAACGTAGATAGGAGATCACAAGATGCATTAAGTTTGAATCAGAGGAATTTATTATATCAACTGCTTTATTTGATAGTGTTTGATGATCTTGGGGTGGACATTTCTTATGGACGATCATTGTCACCTATAGGGTAGTTATCGTTCTGTGGTCAGTGAGGGTCGGCATGTGCATTACAGGTGGGAGTCATATTGAGTTGTCTTTTATGCTAATATGTTCTTTAGTTGACTCTCGCAATTCTATTCTACAATTTTGTGCTCGAGGACAAGCAATGTTCAAGCTTAGGGGAGTTTGATGCAGGGGTTTTGAGTCATTTTTATAGACTGGTTTTGCATATGTTTTATGTGTATTTTGATCATATTTGTGATTAATATCGAATAATTCACTACCTTTAGTCTATAATGTCTTTTGGCATCAAATTTACCAGATATCTGCATCCATCGATACCATCGACGGATGGTCGATATCATCGACCTGGTCACAGTGCATTGTCGGAGAAGAGCAACCAAAAGTCGATACCATCGATGGGACTGTCGATGGTATCGAGAGAGCGTCAGCGAACCAGATTTCTAGAGGTCGATGCTATTGACCAAGAGTCGATACTATTGACTTCACTTGAGCAGAGGTAGTTTCAATGTCATTTTCTACAGAAAAGCAATGCCTAGGCGTCGATACCATCGACACACAGTCGATGGTATCATGGAAACATCAGAGAGAACCCCAAAGAATCACGCAAGTGCCTGTGCCTTATGCAGGTCGATACCATCGACCTGGGTCGATGGTATCGACATCGTCATATCAGGTTTTGCTAAAGATCATGTCTAATCAGACGGTGGTGATTTTCGGGCAACCTAAAGTGGTGCATATACCTAATTAAGGTGGCCCTAAGAAATCTATCACATTATTAGCCACTAGAGAAGTCTCAAGAAGGGGAGGAGAGAAGAACGAAGCTGAGAGCTACGCCCTGATCGTTCTGAGAGCCGCAGAAGACGTTTTCCACCACCGGAAGGCTGTAGAACATTCACCCCGTGCTAAGGAATGCCCGGATCTTCTCCGTTCAGGGGTTAAACAACACATATCCACATTTTCTCCATGTTTTCTCCTTTCCTCATATGGTTTTTCATTAAGATGAACATGTGGGGCTAATCCCATTTATCTTTAGGACCGGGAGTAGACCGGGTAATCGTTGTATGACAGTTTTCACATAGTTATCATAATTTGTCTCTAAATCCATGGAATGATTTCATTTTCTCAATTATATCATTATGATTGATCACCCTAATGATAATCTAATACCTTTAATTACTTTGAAAGAAGAATTAATGATTGAAAAGAGACGATAATCACATCAACTAATAAATCCTTTGAACAAGGCGATGTATAGTTAATGGTGGAAACCCAGAGTGTGATCTTCATGCACCTAATTTAGGGTATAGGTTACTACTACCATGGAACCGACCTAGATTTCGGTAGTGAATTGTGTCGTGACAGTGAACAATTCTAAATACAGGGCACTACTCGGAATAGGAGACAAATTAGGATAATTGTGTAGGAACTGGTACAATGAGAACCTGTGGTGAAACCGTAATCCTAAAGATTCCATCTTTAATTGATTAAACCAACCATTTAATCGATTGTTTTGCTTTCTTTTATTTTTCTTTTCTATTTCAATCAACTTTCAAACCATTTTAATTGGTCTAGCTGATTGTGAACAGTTAGTAGTAGTCTACCGAAAATATGTTCCCTGAGTTCGACTCGGGCCTCACAAAGGCATATATTACTTTCTCGCATGCACTTGCATTATACGCACGGTAAATTCGTGTCATCCATCATGAATCATAGACCAACAAGGATCAAGTCTTCCTTGTACCTGCAAGAGAGAGACCCCAGGGTAGGGGGTCATTCACTGCTCGTAGCCGTAGTCACCCAGAGACGATGACAGCCACTCACGGTTGAAAGCTGACAAACAACTAAAGTGATATTTGAAGAATAAATCTAAATAAATATTGGCATATTTAGTTAAGATAGAACTCTACATTGAGTAAAGCTCCAAACTCCTACATTGAGTAAAAGTAAATTTTTATCCTATTTTAAGTTTAGTTTGTGGTAGAATTTATTAATTATTTTTATTATTTGCAAAATCATTGATCCTATTTTGGGATAGAGGCTTTTGCATCTTGGTCTTTCTTAATTGGGGGTTACCAAGGGGTGGGGTCATTACAAATATAATATGGAAGAATAGATAAAAGTAACTATCACGTAAGAAGAAGATTGGATCATAGTTGTGGTGTGTGGGAGAGGTTCGAAAACACTAAAATAAGGCATCAAATAAATAGCAAGAACACCTTCTTGGATCAAAGGGCTCTATAGGTGGGTGAATAGAGCTAAAAAAACACACACAAAACTTGTTATACCTTATAGTTACTTCAAGAGGTAACATTGCAAATGTGTAAGTTGAGATAACAAGGACGAGAGAGATTGAATCAAGCACAAGAATAAGATATGTAGGTTGGTTCCAATCCCCTAACTAGGAGAAAGATGATATGCTACCTAGATAGGTCAACCTCTAGGATTTTGCAAACAATGTGTACTTATATTCCATTATAACAAATACAACAAGACCTTCTATTTTTTAGCCAAGGATACCCAACCTTCCTTTTAAAGGTCCAAAAGCAGACAATAAACCAACCAAGGACATACCTATCCTTCAGGTTGAGTCTTCAACCTCTACTAAGGCTTGCCCACTCTTGCAAGGAGTTGGACACCTTCCCCAAGGATCTCCCCTTCTTCCTATAAGGAATTACTTATCCTTCTCAAGGATCTTCTACCTTCACCTTCTCCTTCAACTTGGAGGAGCTTTTCACCTTCTCTCAGATGGATAGCTTCACCAAGGAGCTACAATTATTGCAATGAGTTTTCCTCCTAGAATGAATTACCTATCCTCCTCAAGGAGCTTCTTCCTTCACCTTCTCCTTTGACTGGGAGAAGCTTTTCACCTTCTTCTTCACCTCGGAGATGCTTTTCACCAACCTTGCTTGAAGAAAGGGATTGGGAAATGGAAGCTTTAAGAGCTTGATAAGAGTAGAATGGAGTATCTCCCTCACAAATAACCTAACTCACTTATATGGATGTTTGTATTTGTAAACAAGAGAGAGAAATTGGCTTTAGTGGACTGAATGCAGTCAACTATAGCTAGGAGGTTGAATAACATGAACGAGAAAACATGGAATGAAGTCCATACCCCATAACACATTGGGGGTTTTCTATAAAGACTCGATCTTTATGGTCAAATATTAATAAAATAATATCAAAATTATAAACAATCTTTATTACAATCATTCTTTTACATCAGAGTCACGAAAGATTTACATAAGGTTACAAATTTT
Source organism: Alisma plantago-aquatica (assembly GCA_963693085.1). NCBI lineage: Eukaryota > Viridiplantae > Streptophyta > Magnoliopsida > Alismatales > Alismataceae > Alisma > Alisma plantago-aquatica. Next base: position 169,301,011 of record OY856410.1, read on the forward strand.
TAAATAAACTTTATCCTATCTAGTCTTCAATAGAGGACATTTCTTACACGTCTCTTCTTTTCCTTCCTTGAATTACCTCTCCACGAGTTCCCGAAAGAACAAAACAACACATAGACCCCATTGAAGGGAAAATAAAGGTCAGCTAGGCTGGTACTAAATCCAATTATTGAGCTATTAAAAAAATAGATACAAAAATTGATTCAGGTATGAAATCAATTTTTAGGAGGGAACTATTTGGTGGAATTAGTTCAAAAAAATGAGAATAACATGTATCAATGGTTTCCATATATAGAGTTCAAGATTGTATTGACAAGATTAACAATTATACAAAAATTGTCCAAATTCAAGAGATTAAAATATTCAAGTTGATATTGACAAGGTTAACAATTATACACAATTTTCAAGTTTAAGATATCAAAATATTCAAATTTATTTGTAACAAAATGATCAATTCAAATATTAGGATTAAGCACTGTCATATCTTTTCTTATCAATAACTACAATTCCATGTGTTCAATCCTCTATGAAAGAATGACATGGTAACCTACTATTACAACCAGTATATTGGGAGACCACTAATCCATTACAACATGTGCATAAGGCAGCGGGACGTACCCAACCTCTAGGAGAAAAAGTTCTAAAGGGCCAAATCCCAAAGGTACCAATGTCCAGGGAGTCAAAACTCCAAGAATTCAATTCTAGTGCTAAATATAATATTTATCAGTGTTTAACAATAATGAATATGAAGTGGTGAACTTTCAAAGAGGCATATATGGCTTATAAAAAGTATTAGGTTCACCAAAAAATAATATACATAGATTTTCAAGAGGGAAGCCAAATAACTCAATAATTAAATAGAGAATCTAGTACCTCAATCATTCAGGGCTCCAAGGATTGCATAATCAAAATGTGGCTCCAAGAATTTATGAAGAGTTAGCTAAAAAGAATAAAAATCTTGTCACCATTTGACTTGGAATCAAAGTTGTTTGATTTGTCTTATTTATGATTACATTTTTTCATCTTGGTTTATATTACATATTTTCCCATCAATATGATTTCTAGGATTTCAATCTAGTTGTATATAATCAATGTTACATACTCATTTGTTTGAACATATTTTCTCTATATTAGATCCTAAAATATTATTCTCTTATTTATATATAAAATAATTGTATTTAGTTACTAGGTTCAAATGTCTTTATTCACCGTCATACCCTTAGGGTTTAAATCATACCTAGCTTAATGCACACTAGTTGTACAGTCATACTGAGGTCTCAAGTTTCATACAACATAGTATACTAATATGTGAATAAAATGAATCCTCATATAATAAATCGAGAAGTGACGTATTCGATATTAATTCTGTATGAGATTATCAAAGATAAAATAAGTTCTCCTCAAGATTATCTCTTTGTGCATTCATGATGATAAGTTGATCTATGTTAAAGTGGTTCATAAGATAATCTTATATTTGATTATACTATAACATGCTTACTTCTAGGGTATGTTCTAACAATAAGGATATATTTTCCATAATAAAAAATTTATTACCCATGAAGCTTTTGGGTCTAACATGTCTTCTTCAAAGGGTTTCTTATAATCAAATAGATTACTCTATTACTTCTCCCTTGAATTTATTATTAATCAAAATAGGTTGGTTCAAACTAAAATACAACCTAACATAAGTACTAACGTGACACACTAATATATACAAAATTGACTAGTATCATATTTTATAACGTGATCATTAGTCAAAGTGTCATTATTGTGTGTGATGATCTGAGTATGAAATGTAGGGGAAGAGTAGCTGACATACCATGAAGGTCATTAGTGTTGAGTGATGCTAATAATAGGTATTTGATCCATGATCACTTTTAATATAAATGGTAGATCTTCCTCCTAACTAAGTCTAAGGTTAGGGGCCAGCTTACTCATCGCATAGTTGTTGCAGGTCTCCTTAGTGGACAGAGTTAGAAGAATAAGTTCTTAATGTATCATGCAAGTTTAAATCACTGACAAGAATCAAGGTAGGAGGGGCAAGGTTCAAAGTCTGTAATTTGCTGAGATGTTAGGGTGTAGGTCTGGCGGTTCTAGTTTTATAGGTGGTGTTGAAGGCTTTTTGGTCTGCGGCTGGCGAGGAGTTGTCAAACAACATGTAGATCTGAATCTCAAATACCCAAATCGGTGGGGAGGTCACATGCTCGTGGATGGTCTGAACAAGTTTTATATCTAGTAGGATTTTTCCTCTATGTTTTACCATATTATCACATGTTTTTCACTATTGAAGGTGATTAGACACTTTTTTATAGTAATTTAATTCAGGATTATGATTTCCAAAGTAATAGAATTTTCTTCGCCCAGGTCGGTATGAAAAGTGAGGAAACCTAGCACCACCTAAGTAGATTGGGATTAGTTATGCCAGAACCTTCACAAAACATCCTTTATTAGACACCTCAACTCCTTCAACTTACATGGTGGTGGATTATTCTCAATTATATAAGAAATTTGAGGTAAATTATATATACTTACTTGCTCTCAAATATACTTTAAGGTTCAAAATGGAAGTTATCAAATATGATAGTGAAAAATACCATTTTAGTGTCAAGATTAATTGTTTATTTTACATGATTTTTTTTTATTTATGTAAAAACCTAAAGAGGAAGGTAAGATAGTCTTCCAATTTGTATACCTAGAGTGGTATTTCTCTTTAATGTTCTAAGGGGTTCATCAACACTTCTTCCTCAATAATATCTCCAAGTAAATCAAACCCTAGGGGAGTTTAAAAGTTAGATGAGATGAGCAAGATGAATTTCTAGATTAATGTACATCACAACCAAGGCTCTTAATGTTACCTACTTGTAGTCTAAGTATTTCCTAGTAATTAGCCCAATTATTCTAGTCCTTATTGTAAACTATTTTTCTAATTTTTAATTGTTCCATTGGTGTTCCTACTTAACCCTAATTTTTTGAGATATGCATGAGTGTCGACTATTTATGGCTCTGATACCATGTTGTAAAGACTCAATCTTTATAGCTGAATATTTATAAAATAATATCAAAATTATAAACAATCTTTATTACAATCATTCTTTTACATCATAGTCATGGAATATTTACACAAGGTTACAAATATTTGAATAAACTTTATGCCCATCTAGTCTTCAACAGACAACATGTCCTGCACATCTCTTCTAGTCCTTCCTTGAATCACATGTCCATGAATTTCCAAAGGAAAAAAACAACACATGGACCCCATTGAAGGGAAAATAAATGTCAGCTAGGCTGGTACTAAATCCAATTATTGAGCTATTAAAAGAAATAGGTACAAAATATGATCCAGGTATGAAAACAATTTTTAGGAGGGAACCATTTGGTGGACTTAGTTCAACAAAATGAGAATAACATGTATCAATTATTTCCATATATAGAGCTCAAGATTTTATTGACAAGATTAACAATTATACACAAATTGTCCAAGTTCAAGAGATCAAAATATTCAAGTTGATAATGATGAGGTTAACAATTATACAAAATTTCCAAGTTCAAGATATCAAAATATTCAAATTTATTTGTAAAAAAATGTTCAATTCAAATATTAGGATTAAGCATTGTCATATCATTTATTATCAATGACTACAATGTCATGTGTTCAATCATCTATGAGAGAACGACACAATAGCCTGTTATTTCAACCAGTATACTGGGGGACCACAAATCCATTATAACATGTGCACAGGGTAGCGGGATGTACCTAACCTATAAGAGACAAAGCTCTAAAGGGACAAAGCCCAAAGGGACGCAAGTCTGGGGAGTCAAAACTCCACGAAATCAATTCTAGTGTGTATCATAATATTTATCAATATTTAACAATAATGACTATGAAGTGGTGAACTTTCAAAGAGGCAAACATGGCTTATGAAAAGTATTGGGTTCACCAACAAACAATTTACATGGAATTTCAAGAGGGAAGCCAAATAACTCAAAAAATAAATAAAGACTCTAGTACCTCAATCATTCAAGGCTACACGGATTGCATAATCATAATGTGGCCCTAAGAATTTATGAAGAAGTAGCTACAAAGAATAATAATCTTGTCACCTTTTGACTTGGAATAAAAGTTGTTTGATTTGTCTTATTTATGATTACATTTTTTCTTCTTGGTTTATATTACATATTTCCCCTCCATATGATTTCTAGGATTTCAATCTGGTTGTATATAATCATCGTTACATACTCATTTGCTTGAACATATTTTCTCTATATTAGATCCTAAAATATTATTCTCTTATTTATATATAAAATAATTGTATTTAGTTACTAGGTTCAAATGTCGTTATTAACCTCCATACCCTTAGGGTTTAAATTATACCTTGTTTAATGCACACTAGTTATACACTCATACTTAGGTCTCAAGTTTCATACAACATAGTATACAAATATGTGAATAAAATGAATCCCCATATAATAAATCGAGAAGTGTCGTATTAGATGTTGTTTTGATATGGGATTATCAAAGATAAAATAAGTTCTCCTCAAGATTATCTCTTTATGTTTTCATGAGGATAAGTTGATCTAGGTTAAAGTGGTTCATAAGACAATCTTATATTTGATTATACTATAGCATGCTTACTTCTAGGGATGTTCTAACAATAAGGATATTTTTTCCATAATAACAAATTTATTATCCATGAAGCTTTTGGGTCTAATATCTCTTCATCAAAGGGTTTCTTATAATCAAATAGATTGCTCTATTCCTTCTCCCTTGAATTTAATATTAATCAAAATAGGTTGGTTCAGACCAACATACAACCTAACATAAGTACTAACGTGATACACTAATATATACAAAATTGACTAGTTTGAAATGATGAAGTTTCGTATTTTATAACATGATCATTAGTCAAAGTGTCATTACTGTTTGTGATGATCTGAGTATGAAACGTAGGAGAAGAATAGCTAACTTACCATGAAGGTCATTAGTGCTGAGTGATGCTAATAATAGGTAATTGGTCCATGATCACTTCTAATATAAGTGGTAGATCTTACTCCAAACTAAGTCTGAGTTTTGGGGCAGGCTTACTCGTCGCATAGCTGCTGCAGGTCTCATTGGTTGACAAAGTCAGAAGAATAAGTTGTGGATGTATCATGCAGATTAAAATCACTGGCAGGAGTCAAGGAAGGAGGGGCAAGGTTCAAAATCTGTAATTTGCTGAGATGTTAGGTTGTAGGTCTAGCCGTTCTGGTTTTGCAGGTGGCGTTGAAGGCTTGTTGGTCTGCAGATTGCGAGAGGTTGTCAAACGACATGCAAATCTAAATCTCCAACGCCCAAATCGGTGGGGATGTCACATGCTTGAGGATGATCTACAGATTCGGTCCATCTTCACTGATGGCACTGCGGCGTTTGCAGATCTAAATTGTGGATCTTAAATTGCACGACCAACCGTAGGCACTATGGAGGAGGGAGATCTTTAATTGATGCTTAAACCTCCTGGATGTTTGGAGAATGAGGGGCAGTCTTCATATTGTTCGTTTATTTGAAACTAGCAAGTCGGAGGCAGGTCCGCGATCTAAGGCGTGATGGAGGTAAACGGGAAGAAGGAAGAGGCGAAAGGCATTGGCGGCGGTGGCAAGCTATTTTGATGGCAGCGTTGGATCGGGTCAGGTTCAGGCTTGGAGGTTCTATTTTACTTGTTCACAGGTCAGGTTGCGCAAGCTGGAGACCTGCAGATCCATAGCATGGTCGACGGTGGAGGCAGAAACTGGGTGCAGGTTGGCGGTGACGAGGAGTAGATCGTCAGGTGTTTTCTAGGGCGACCGGTGGCAATGTGAGGGAGAGGAGGCGAGGTTGATTGCCATAGTGTCGACTGGTGCCTGGTGTTTCTAGGGTTTCGATGACGAAGAGGAAACCAGGAGGCGATGGTGGTGGCGGTAGCAGACCAGGGTTTTATTAACTTGTTGAGGGAGGACGGGAACTGGTGTCACCCATCAAATCGGGAGGGACAGAGAAATGACAGGGAATGCAGGGAGGGCGATCACCGTTCTCCTTGTAACCGGCATCGTGAGCGTGAAGTAGGGGAAGACTCCGCGTGTGACGCGGGTCCAGAACGGTCAAACCCCGTTTGACCCAGCGTTTCCTGTTGGTATTTAATTGCACATTAATCTTGTTATCTTTGGTACTTAATTGCGCATTTTAAGAATCTATATCTCATACATTTCTAGTCCTTTTGACGTTAAATTTTAAACATATCTTTAATTGATATTAAAATATGTTTTAAAACCACCATCTCTAATTTATCATTATAAGGTGACCAATAATTAATAATATATAATCATATGATAATTTATTTTTTTATATTTTCCTTTTCTTGTGTAATGCCAATGCCGAGAATCAATATTCGGGGTCAAGTCTTCAATCATGGATTTCAAATGGAATGACTAGATCAAAATGACGACAAGTTGCAATTTGATGCTTGAATATCAAAATAATTCTAAAAAGTGAAATATTAAATGCAAAATTTAGCAATAGAGATTTCAATTTGAGAAGATAATGAATAATAGCTCAAAATTTAATTTAGTACCAAAATCTAGTATGTTACATTTTCTATAAAGATGGATGAGTGAAAATCTAGTTTTGCACAAAACGTGAAGTGATAACAGCTTCAACCCAGAACTTCTTTGGAGTATCATACTCTAATAGCATGGTCCTAGCCATTTCTTGTAGAGACCTATTCTTTCTCTCTACAACCCCATATTGTTGAGGTGTACGAGGAAAAGAGAAATTGTGCATATTGCAAGATTCCTCACCAAACTTTTCAAACATATCATTTTCAAATTATCTATCATGGTCACTGATAATGCGTCAAAGTGAACTACAACCACTAAGATATTAATCCTAGATTTTAACCTTTTGTACTGTCCAATTAAAGCTAGTATAGAAGGGTTGATCCCACAGGACAACCTTTTAAGATGGTAGACTCTAATCCCAATTGGTTTTCATTTGAAATTTTATTTCTTTTTGGTATTTTTACTTATGGAACAAGAAAAAGAAATCAGATTTGGGTTTGATCGTTTATGCCAGAACAAGAAATACAATGCAAAAGTAAAGGTTACACTAGCAAGGAAGAAAGGTTACACTATGAGAAGAAAAAGAGAGATTGTTAACACAATAAAAATATTGAGAATGGAAAAACTAGAACTTAGAAGAAATGGGTCAAACGATGTTTATGGAATGGTTGAATTCAGATCAAGAGAATATCGAGACATTTAGGGGTTTTCACCACCTTAGCCTAGGCAAGAATGGACCAAATGTTTAAAATAACAAAACATATGAAGGTATGTGAATTAAATAAATCCACAAAAGATGTACTCCACATGAGCCCATTGGTCCTCGTGCTCATGTATCATAGTTCATTGTCTGAAAAGAGATAAATCTATGGTCATTTCAAAATCTATATGTGATTTGGTTTTATCATTCCAATTCCTGATTTCCATAGTCATTTCCGTTTAGATGAACATTTGATCTAATCGAGTAATCACATCTATAGATCATCAGTTTATAAACCAAAAAGCTGTCTAATAAGAGTCATCTTTAAAACTTAGTTCGATTCAAAACATGGCTAAGGGGATATTCCCCTTGATTCGATAGAGAAACTACTCGCTCATGATTGTGGAGTAGAGGGAGGCTGAAGAAGAAAGTATTTTTACCATAGTCTAGACTTAGAAAGCAATTTAATCCTTAATCTAGAGACTATTAAATGGTTGAATCCTTAGTCCCTTCTTGAATCCATAGAAGGGAAAGAAGAAGAAGAACTAGATCTAATGGCAATTGAAAGTAAAGGGAAACAATAACAATCTGAAATCCACTTAACTTTGAGAACGAACAAATGATCTTTATTGTTAATTCGAATGCAAAGTACAAGAGAATAATCAGCCTGAATAATTCTGTACAAAAGATGACAGTGAAAGATGGAGAACCCCCATCCTTTTTTAAGAGAAAGATGAGGTGGACTTCCCTCAAAAGAGGGGGAAAATGGGGGGGGCAGTTTGAATTTTTTAGATCTAGTCAATAGACTCCCGATTGTCTTTAATTATCTTGACCATGTAACTCTCTTTAATGCAGATTCTTGTAGAAGAAATTTCGAGTGAATTCCCATTGTCCATAGAATTTAAAGTACATTTGAAAATATGATTTTCCTTTAGGAATTTGAATTTCCTTTCCAAATCATATTTGAACATTAAATTCAACCTTGGGATGTGAGAGTTATGCCAATTTTGGTGCATAATATATATTTAAATCAGTACCATTTCAATAATTTCTAAAAATTGAGAGAAAACTCGTAAGAATTCATAAAATGAATATTGAGAGGCGGAAAGTGCAATTGACTTCAGAATTAATATAAAGTTACCAAAAATATTTGGTTAATTATCCTAAATGATGCACAAATAAATGATAAATATGCATTCATCAAAATATCCTAGACTTGAATCTTTGCTTGTCCTCAAGAAAATTAAATTACAAATAAAGTCTAATTTATACTCCCAATATGTCATTCCTCACCCTTGTAACATCACTATAGTCCTTACCTCCAATTTTGTGCCAAGTGGTCCAATCTCCTAGAACCACATAGCATAAAGTTCTATATTCCCTATCAAACAATTATCACATATTGCTTCAAGAATGAGATTTTTTAGAAAAATAGGCTTCATCTTACTTTCACTTTGACTCTCTCAATTTTTATTTTATTTTTCTAAATTTTTGGACAAGAACAAAATAAAATTGGGGGGTGCGAAAATTGAGAAAGAAGTGATGAAAAAATATTGATCCCTCCTCTATTCGACTTGGGATATGAATTTGTGGAGTTGTGGCTACATTAATCACAATTTGTTTTCATGTGCACTTTTGGCATCTTTTGATGGTACAACCCTTTGTGCGGTATGGAGTTTTCATTTTGGGAAGCATGCCACCCAGAACTTAATTTTTATCTGGTGGTGATTCTTTACTTCTCTTTTTTTGAAAAAAAATAGAGGGAAGGAAGAGATGTTGTTACGACCCTGCCTCCCGGTAACCCCCAATTAAGGGAGACCGAAAGGATAGAGCCGTTAACCAATAACCTGGATCAAAGGTTCAACAAATAATCATTAAAAATTATTAAATTCTACCAACAATACTGAAATACAGAGAAAAATAAAAACTTTTGCATACCTCTTAAAACTGGGATTTCAAAACTTATATCCACACAGATACTAATCTATCTAATCCTCCTTTGCACTTTAATTCTCATTTAGTACCACATATGTCACTTTACTGTTTGTTCTTTTCATTGTACCTAAAATGCCGACAAACAAAATGTCGGTCAGCCGAAGCTGGTATGTGGGGGAAATAATAATCATGCAAATATGTTAACAAATTAATCATTCAATTAATCATTTAACAACCAAGATTACATTTTAAGCCATACTACTCAATCCTTACCTATCCCCTAACTTTGTGCTATCCCTTGTATGCTACCTCTCTTTAGGTAGCTTCTTACCCCCATGGACCTACCTTACAGGTAGCCAATACCTAGGGTAATAGAGTTGCATGGTACTACCGAAGGTAGCCCAATATCTAACTCATGATGACTTGATGGTCCTACCCCATTGGTAGCCATTTACTAAGTCATCTAATGACCTGATGGACCTACCCCAATGGTAGCCATTTACTAGGTCAACTATTAAGACACAGAGGGGACCAGGATCTGAGCTAGTAGGCACATATCTTATGTGATAGTCATAGCCACATTATAGTTTGCATGAATTAAAATCATCCAACAATTATTTCATGACATTGATGAAACTGCGGTAAATCTCGGAAAACTAACTTGAGATATTCATAAGCGTAACCACATACCTGATTTGATGATTTCAGAAGCATTAAGAAAATCCAACCAAGCATGCAATCCAAGTAATTCAACAATCACATAATTCCTGAAAAGAATATGTACTCTATTTATTACACACTTTATCAAGAACCTACTTTATTAACTTGGATTCACATTCTAGGGTTTATGTATCCATTTTAGGGTTTCGTTTTGCTATTAGGGTTTCCCTTCATCTTTTAACATATTAAACCCTAATTTTATGCCATTACTCGTAAACCCTAATTATCTCGTCTATTCTTTAACATTAAGGTTATCTTAACAACATATAACCCTATTTTCATATTACATGCACATTAGTCATCAATTAAGCTTCTTTTTTATTAAAGCTACTATTTTTATCCATTTAATCCATGACAAGATCATTATACACATTTATCATCAATTCATAGTTCATTATGGTCTAAATCACATATGAACTCGATTTGCTATTAATTCCACCTTTTATTCATGAGAAATCCCTATATACTACTTTTAGGGTATTTATCCACAATTTAGGAACTTTAATGCTCAAAATAGCTTAGATTCAGCATATTCCAACTTTAATCATGAAATTAATCAATTAAAGCCATTAATAGTCGAATTATTCAACATTAGGGTTTCAAGGCCCATTAAAGTATATTCATGCTTATGAAACTCTAAATTAACTAACTATATGCAAAGTTCATCCTTTTTCTTCCTAATGTTCCTTTTTATCATTAACAATCTAATATCAACTTTAATCATCTATTAAACCCTTATAAATATATCATTCCTCTCAAAATAGGGTTCTTTAAACATTAATACATTAAAGTTGATATCTTCTACTACTTTTCGAATTGCAAAACGAATCAGGCTTCAATTATATTTTTAATGGATTCCTCTCATTTTTATGAGCAAAGTTCATGTATTATATGTTGTCATCGGAGCTACCAATTAGGAGTTATGATTTTTGCATTAATACACTTATTGAGCCAATTAGAAGTGGCCACGTCGCCTTGGCCCCATGCACTTGCTCGTTGGTTTGCAAAATATAATGCAAAGATGAAACTGCCCTTGCTTAAGTTGCAGCCTCTTCAACCCGTGGAAGGACAATCTTGTCCAACATCGATCTGGTTGTCTTCAACATCGCGAAACGCAGGTTGCGCCGACCTACAGCTCAGTTGCGGGTGTCCCCTCCTCCATCCTAGGGCGCGCGGACCGCCGTCGATGGCCACCTGGCTCCCTTGACCTCTGACGCACCTAGGGCACCACCCAAGTCATGATTTAGTTGGCTAACGCAAGATCTTCAGCTGTTATGTGTGGCTGTCGCTGCTGCCATGAATCTGCAGCTGTGCGCAAGTCAGTTCTTGCCCTTGGTGGCGGATCAATTCTTGGTTCCGTGGAGCTACAGGCTCCCCCTCGAAACCCCATCCTGCCGCCCCAGGCTTCAGGTTCATGCTATCCCTCCTTGTTAGGGTTTGTAGGGAAAGGAACAAGAATAATAAGAGGAAGAACGAAGTGTACATGGGTTCTCTCCCTCCTGGACTCGGCCCAGAGCTCTTTCTCCTTTTATAGAGGGGGTAATGAAGCCTTAAGATGGCTATCCTTGAGTTGCCAAGTCCCTTTCCTATTAGGAAGTTATATTCCTTCATGAAAAAGCAACCTTTTTTTTCTCTAAACCAACTTCCTCAATATCTGTTATTCTTTAGTTATTATGATTTCAAAAATAACTTCTTTCATTCTCTTAAAACATGCCCTTTATTCTAATGGCACGAAATTCTATTTTCATTTAATAGGAAAATACTTTCTTTTTGTCAAATTCACAAAATTCATTAAGAATGTATCACATTATCCTTTTATTTTGCAATTTTGGTATTATCTCTTTCCTCTTTCTTTATTGGGACTCCTTGGATCCCAAGGCACTCTATTATTCTGAAATCCTTTTTATTGGACACTCATTATCCTTCTAGATGCATCTAAATGCATTATTCTTCATTATTTCCCATTATCTTGTTTATTTCTTATTAAAATAGTTCTTTTTGAGAATTTTTCTTTATTTCTCTTTTATTTTCCGCATTGGTATTCCCTTTAACATTAGAAATTCTTGGGATACGAAATTCCACAAAGGATAACTCAATTATACCTCTTTTCACTTGTTTTCCACATTTTATCATTATTTTCATTTTCTTTCTTAAGAAAGAAATACTTTATAAATCTTTTCTTTTCTTATTGCTTTTCTTTGCAACTTTGGATTACTTGGAACCCAAATAATCCAAGAGGCACGAAAATGCTCTTTGGATTTGCCTTCTAAAGGTTTCCACATTCTTCTTTTCTCAAAAATTCAATTATTCATTCACTAATTAAATTTTCTTGTTATTTGGGCCCAATAGCCAATAAAGCCCAGAACCCAAACATCAAGGATATTGTAAATGAAATCCATTTATTCAAACCAAATTATATCATTATTTGTTCAAATATCTTCAATATGAGAAATTACATTTCTCACCAAATAAAACCAAAAATTGGGGTTGTAACATCCTTCCCCTCTTATAGGAATTTTGTCCTCAAAATTCAATCAAACAAAACAAACAATTCAGGATAAGACTTTTCCATGACCATCAACGGCCCCTATGTGTCTTTACCTCACCCATGTCACTTCCAAAGAACCTTTATCATCACATATTCTTTTCTCTGAGTTCTTTCATCTTGGCGTCTATAAACTGCACGGGTGACTCAGGTCATTTCAGCCTCCCTTGGGGCTCACTAGGTTCATTGTTTAGCTCATGGTTTGGGTACCTCACATAGTGCTCTAAATTGGACACTTAGAACTCATCACACCTTTCTTTATCCTGAGGGGTAAGGTTATCCATAACCTCCTCCACCAATCCATCTCAAATGGACCCATGTATCGGGGACTCAGCTCTCTTAGTTATAACATAGAGGGGTCGGATTTTCATGTCACATATTCTCCCATAGTGAACTGCATGTCAGTCTACTTTGCATCTACTCACATCTCTTATCGTCTCTAGGATCCTTTCAGCCATTGCACGATCAAAGTGACTTCATCTACACACACTGTGGTCCTTTTCTAACCATCACATGGTCCGTTCACCAACATCACCTTACTGAAGTGGTGACCGACACAACCTCTCTTATAGAGCTTCTTTGAATCCTGATATTGGCCATGGTGGTTAACTTCACATCTTGCATAGGACAAGAACTGTCTCTAGCTATCACCCCGAATGAGCACATATGCTCTCATCAGACCCCTTTAGTTTGGATCATACTAACCATTAGTTAGGGGTGATAAACCATACTAACATCGAGTTCTTCATGTACCTTCTTCCACCTTTTGGAAGGGAACCTTTAGGTCAAACTCAAGAACCTTTGAACTCGCTTCATGGTGTAATGGAATCATCTTTCTCATGAGTAGTTCAACCAAATCTGTCTCTTGACAGAACTCTTTCTTTCTCATGTCATCTAGGTAAGGCGATCTACCATAACCCATATTGCACCTTGTCCTTCCTTGGTTTTAGGGGAGAATCACAACATCCATAGTGATGCACTCCCATCCCCTCTCGAGAAATCTTTATACTTTATATCCATACACTGGGTTACTGGTGTTCGTCCTTCACCTCCAGGCTTGCATTGCCACATGCAACATGTATCCGCCATCAAAAGCTCTACCATCACTTACTATCTTTGTAGTTTCATGGTGTATGGTGTTCATGATTTATGTATGTCATGATTCCTCAAGGTCGATTCCTCGGAAGTCCTAAACCACTCTCATCAGTTTTTATCACTTTCCTTTCCAAAGAAGTACATCTGAGGTTCTACAGCCATCCTTTTATTGCATCAAAGCCTAGGCTGGCTAACCAAACCACCGCTAACTTGACCAATCATTATCATTACGTCTGTGTGTTAGCCAAAACACATCTTCTTTCCAAACTTAGGGTTAGCCTAAAAACCTCTTCTAGCCAAACTAGGCAGCTATATCTCAACCAGAGCATCCATTACGACATTCACATCCTTAGGTATTAGGTAATATTGAAGACATGCATTGTATCAAACTTTAAGTCTACCTTCATCAGAAATCTCTGAGCTCATCCTCTTGGTTATCAAACTCAACCTTGAATCACTTGCAAGCTCCTGATAAAACATCCTCATAAGCTGACTACACTACTTCTCTTAGTGTTCCCTCCACCAAGGTATGTTACCATCTCTGTCCTCATACCTCGTAGCAACGTTTCAACTCACATCATCTTTTATCCTTGGTGTATGGCATGTGTACTATCCTATCTCTCACTCCTATAACATGGGGAAATAAACATTTGGCTGTAGTCCAAATACAGAGTTCTTCCTGTTCCAAGAGTAGAGATGGTACAACACACCTAGCCAGTACACTTTCAAAACTAAGTGGAAACGTGCAACTTATGTCTCTACCTCACAACCATCATGATATCAAAATTGCTTCTATGGAAAACTGGTCTCAAACGTACTTGGGTTACTACACAATCCTTGGTCATCTCCTCTAGGTCTATAGGGTGCCGACACTTTTGGGGTCATCCCTCTTCCCTCATGCATTAGAGAGTGCCCTACTCATCTGCTCTTTGGGTCCCATGAGTTCATGAAGGTGATCAATCTCCTAACCCATGGCCCTCAGACAATGATAGTTGTTACCTCTCGACCCTATGGTCTTGTGCAACTAGGGAATTAGGCAACTCCTACTTCCATCAGTCTTACCCCTACCTGACCCTAGGATAGACTTAGGATGATATCATAGTACATGTCCAACATAGAACCTTACCCAAGAATTCATTATCTCTCTTTCTGCATTCATGGGTTGACTTTCATCCTTTCATAGGGATCATGGCAACCTGCCTACCTTGGTCAAGCCTCATACCAGTTACCTCCATGGTAACACATCCGCATGCACATAGAGATGGTTATCCATGGGTCTATAGGTTCATTCTCATGCCATGTACTCTTCACTTAGCTTCTCAAGATCTTATGAAACCTCCTCAGGTTACCTCGAAACCAACCAAATTGGTAAACTCCCTACCAAAGGGTCCCTCTCCCAAGATGGGAGGAAACTACACCTTGATAACAAAGGTCACAAGCATCCTTAGGGTTTACATTCACATGAGCATACTTAATCCTAGCAAGCTATAAGGCACAAGAAGACACTTACCAAACCATGCTAGGTCACACTTATTCTCATCCTCAACATTAGACCAACTTTGTCGTGAGGGGTTCATCAAACATACCTTAAACTGAAGGGGTTTCTCTTTCCTCTCAACATAAGAAGTACCATTCTCTCTTCTACAGGAACTCAACTTTCATCATGAGCATTAGGTACACGACTTCCCCATTAGGCCTAGGAACCTTAGGTTCACTTCTAGGTGTCCAACTGCATGCTCAAACTCTTAACCATGAATCAAGCATGCAAAAGGCATGACATGCACTTCCTGTCATCCTTCAACTCGAGTAACACTTCGAGTTGGGTCCTCCTCAAGGACAACCAACAAGTTACAAGGACTCATAACATGTTACTAATCCTCTCTAGGGTATATAGAACTTATTCTTCCTTTCTCAGAAGGTCAACTCTTATACCATAGGCTCATAAGTGCTCGAAGCCTCATCGTCTCTCTAGGGTTTGGTTCCTTTAAGATATCATCAGCCTCTAGGGGTCATGCATGACACAACCACTATCATCCACCTAGGTCGCATCATCCTCAACCACCCACTATTCCTTATGTCTCAGAATCTAAGCTTCCAACCTTCTTGCTTGAGTCCCGCTTTTCTCTCTAGAGCTAACTCCACATCCAACCTTACTACTAGAGGTCCACTCTCCATGAAGGATCAAGCT
This sequence comes from Alisma plantago-aquatica, assembly GCA_963693085.1. NCBI lineage: Eukaryota > Viridiplantae > Streptophyta > Magnoliopsida > Alismatales > Alismataceae > Alisma > Alisma plantago-aquatica. The sequence continues at coordinate 169,316,758 of OY856410.1, forward strand.
CACAAGCATACTTCTATGCGGGTGAAGTGTATGTTCAAACTTATGTTTGCTCAAGAGCATCCATAGCCCTTTCATAAGCCATCCATCATGATCTCTTCACTAGGATTTCATCAAGCTATACCCTACTTGCCTAAGCCCATAGAGTAACTATAAGTTCTCATCTAACCTCATCCACGAAGGAGATATCCTTCGCTTTGGCATGCACGACCCTCTCCAGGGTTGGGTCGCCAAAGGTACTAGGTCATCTACCCTCTTATGGCATCCCAAATGCATGACCAACCAAACACTCAATCAACCATGACATCTAACTCATCATGTCATCTCTCTCTCTCTAACCTTCCCTTAGCGTTAGGCTTAACATCATCCTCAAAGGATGTTCTAGGTCTCTACTTATAATAGAGGTCTCTACCTCCAATACTAACTCTCTCTACTCATCCTCCTACCAAGGAGGTCTATCCTCAGGTCTCTCCTATGGGCAATGACAACTCGTGTCATACGACCTAAGCATGTATCTATTCCTTTACGCTTACTCTATTAAGCTTATGTCCATGACATCTTATTTACATGCTTTTTATTAATTTTGTGGAGGATTCCTTAATCCTTATCAACCTTACACATACCTCAAGATGGTGAGGAGAAGAGAGAGGAAACTCCAATCCTTAAGGTCCTTAACAGAATTGGAGTTGAGAATGGATGAATAGATGAGAGAGTCCTAAAGGTATCTTATTTTGATTCATACCCTAAGACTTTGGCCAGCCAGTCACACAGATCCGGGAGTCCTCGTATTCCTACTTGCGGTGTGGAGGAAAATATTGCCAACCCTCGAACGTGATCTTTTTCTAGACACCTCAATCTTTCGGATAATCCTCTAATAACTCCTTTGGGTTCTACAAAATTTGTAAAATTTAATAATTATTAAAGATTAATTGAGGAACCTATGCTCTGATACAAATTTTTACGACCTCGCCTCTCGGTAACCCCCAATTAAGGGAGACCACAAGGACAGAGTCGTTAACCAATAACACGGATCAAAGGTTCGACAAATAATCATTAAAAAATATTAAATTCTACCAACTATACTGAAATATGGAGAAAAATAAAAACTTTTGCATACCTATTAAAACTGGGATTTCAAAACTTCTATCCACACAGATACTAATCTATCTAATCCTCCTTTTCACTTTAATTCTCGTTTAGTACCACATATGCCACTTTACTATTTGTTCTTTTCATTGTACATAAAACGCCGACAAAAAAAACGTCGGTCAGCCGAAGCTGGTATGTGGGGGAAACAATAATCATGCAAATATGTTAACAACGCAATCATTCAATTTATCATTTAACAACCAATATTACATTTTAAGCCATACTAATCAATCCTTACCTATCCCCAAACTCTGTGCTATCCCTTATATGCTACCTCTCTTTAGGTAGCTTCTTACCCCCATGGACCTACCTTACAGGTAGCCAATACCTAGGGTAATAGAGTGGCATGGTACTACCGAAGGTATCCCAATATCTAACTCATGATGACTTGATGGTCTCACCCCATTGGTAGCCTTTTACTAAGTCATCTAATGACCTGATGGACCTACCCCATTGGTAGCCATTTACTAGGTCAACTATTAAGCCACAGAGGGGACCATGATCTGAGCTAGTAGGCACATATATTATGTGATAGTCATAGACACATTATAGTTTGCATGAATTAAAATCATCCAACAATTATTTTATGACATCGATGAAAACTTCGGTAAATCTCCGAAAACTAACTCGAGATATTCATAAGCATAACCACATACCTGATTTGATGATTTCAGAAGCATTAAGAAAATCCAACCAAGCATGCAATCCAAGTAATTCAACAATCACATAATTCCTGAAAAGAATATGTACTCTATTTATTACACACTTTATCAAGAACCTACTTTATTAACTTGGATTCACTTTCTAGGGTTTATGTATCCATTTTAGGGTTTTGTTTTGCTATTAGGGTTTCCCTTCATATTTTACCATATTAAACCCTAATTTTATGCCATTACTCAGAAACCCTAATTATCTCGTCTATTCTTTAACATTAAGGTTATCTTAACAACATATAACCCTATTTTCATATTACATGCACATTAGTCATCAATTAAGCTTCTTTTTCATGAAAGCTACTATTTTTATCCCTTTAATCCATGACAAGATCATTATACACATTTATCATCAATTCATAGTTCATAACGGTCTAAATCACATATGAACTCGATTTTCTATTAATTCCATCTTTTATTCATGAGAAATCCCTAATTACTACTTTTAGGGTATTTATCCACAATTTAGGAACATTAATGCTCGAAATAGCTTAGATTCAGCATATTCCAACTTTAATCATGAAATTAATCAATTAAAGCCATTAATAGTCGAATTAGTCAACATTAGGGTTTCAAGGCCCATTAAAGTATATTCATGCTTATGAAACTCTAAATTAACTAACTATATGCAAAGTTCATCCTTTTTCTTCCTAATGTTCCTTTTTATCATTAACAGGCTAATATCAACTTTAATCATCTATTAAACCCTTATAAATATATCATTCATCTCAAAATAGGGTTCTTTAAACATTAATACATTAAAGTTGATATCTTCTACTACTTTTCGAATTACAAAATGAATCAGGCTTCAATCATATTTTTAATGGATTCCTCTCATTTTTCTGAGTAAAATTCATGTATTATTTGTTCTCATCGGAGCTACCAATTCGGAGTTATGATTTTTTAATTTTTACACTTATTGAGCCAATTAGAAGTGGCCACGTCGCCTTGGCCCCATGCACTTGCTCGTTGGTTTGCAAAATATAACGCAAAGATGAAACTGCCCTTGCTTAAGTTGCAACCTCTTCAACCTGTCGAAGGGCAATCTCGTCCAACATCGATCTGGTTGTCTTCAACATCGTGAAACGCAGGTTGCGCCGACCTACAGCTCAGTTGTGGGTGTCCCCTCCTCCATCCTAGGGTGCGCGGACCGCATTCGTTGGCCACCTAGCTCCCTTGACCTCCGACGCACCTAGGGCACCGCCCAAGTCGTGATTTAGTTGGCTAACGCAAGATCTTCAGCCGTTATGTGTGGCTGTCGTTGCTGCCATGAATCTGCAGCTCCGCGCAAGTCAGTTCTTGCCCTTGGTGGCAGATCAATTCTTGGTTCTGTCGAGCTACATGCTCCCCCTCAAAACCTCATCATGCCACCCCAGGCTTCAGGTTCATGCTATCCCTCCTTGTTAGGGTTTGTAGGGAAAGGAACAAGAAGAATAAGAGGAAGAAAGGAGTGTACATGGGTTCTCTCCCTCCTGGACTCGGCCCAGAGCTCTTTCTCCTTTTATAGAGGGGGTAACGAAGCCTTAAGATGGCTATCCTTGAGTTGCCAAGTCCCTTTCCTATTAGGAAGTTATATTCCTTCATGAAAAAACAACCTTTTTGTCTCTAAACCAACTTCCTCGATATCCGTTATTCTTTAGTTATTATGATTTCAAAAATAACTTCTTTCATTCTCTTAAAACTTGCCCTTTATTCTAATGGCACGAAATTCTATTTTCATTTAATAGGAAAATACTTTCTTTTTATCAAATTCACAAAATTCATTAAAAATGTATCACATTATTCTTTTATTTTGCAATTTTGGTATTATCTCTTTCCTCTTTCTTTATTGGGACTCCTCTGATCCCAGGGCACTCTATTTTTCTGAAATCCTTTTTATTGGACACTCATTATCCTTCTAGATGCATCTAAATGCATTATTCTTCATTATTTCCCATTATCTTGTTTATTTCTTATTAAAACAGTTCTTTTTGAGAATCTTTCTTTATTTCTCTTTTATTTTCCTCATTGGTATTTCCTTTAACATTAGAAATCCTTGGGATACGAAATTCCACAAAGGATAACTCAATTATACCTCTTTTCACTTGTTTTCCACATTTTATCATTATTTTCAATTTATTTCTTAAGAAAGAAATACTTTATAAATATTTTCTTTTCTTATTTCTTTTCTTTGCAACTTTGGATTCCTTAGAACCCAAAGAATCCAAGAGGCATGAAACTGCTCTTTGGATTTGCCTTCTAGAGGTTTCCACATTCTTCGTTTCTCAAAAATTCAATTATTCATTCACTACTTGATTTTTCTTGTTATTTGGGCCCAATAGCCAATAAAGCCCAGAACCTAAACAACAAGGCTATTGTAAATGAAATCCATTTATTCAAACCAAAATATATCATTATTTTTTCAAATAACTTTAATATGAGAAATTACATTTCTCACCAAATAAACCCCAAAATTGGGGTTGTAAAATCCTTCCCCTCTTATAGGAATTTTGTCTGTCTACTTTATCTCTGCTCACGAATCTTATCATCTCTAGGCTCCTTTCAGCCATTGCACGATCAAAGCGACTTCATCTACACACACTGTGGTCATTTTCTAACCATCACATGGTCCTTTCACCAACATCACCTTACTGAAGTGGTGACCGACACAACCTCTCTTATAGAGCTTCTTTGAATCCCGATATTGGCTATGGTGGTTAACTTCACATATTGCATAGGACAAGAACTGTCTCTAGCTGTCACCCTGAATGAGCACATATTCTCTCATCAGACCCCTTTAGTCTGGATCATACTAACCATTAGTTAGGGGTGATAAACCATACTAACATCGAGTTCTTCATGTACCTTCTTCCACCTTTTGGAAGGGAACCTTTAGGTCAAACTCAAGAACCTTTGAACTCACTTCATGGTGTAATGGAATCATCTTTCTCATGAGTAGTTCAACCAAATCTGTCTCTTGACAGAACTCTTTCTTTCTCATGTCATCTAGGTAAGGCGATCTACCATAACCCATATTGCACCTTGTCCTTCCTTGGTTTTAGGGGAGAATCACAACATCCATAGTGATGCACTCCCATCCCCTCTTGAGAAATCTTTACACTTTATATCCATATATTGGGTTACTGGTGTTCTTCCTTCACCTCCTGGCTTGCATGGCCACATGCAACATGTATCAGGCATCCAAAGCTCTACAATCACTTACTATCTTTGTAGTTTCATGGTGTATGGTGTTCATGATTTCCTGTATGTCATGATTCCTCAAGGTCGATACCTCAGAAGTCCTAAACCACTCTCATCAGGGTTTTATCACTTTCCTTTCCAAAGAAATACATCTGAGGTTCTACAACCATCCTTTTATTGCATCAAAGCGTAGGCTGGCTAACCAAACCATCGCTAACTTGACCAATCATTATCATTACGTCTGTGTGTTAGCCAAAACAGATCTTCTTTCCAAACTTAGGGTTAGCCTAACAACCTCTTCTAGCCAAACTAGGCAGCTATATCCCAACCAGAGCATCCATTACGACATTCACATCCTTATGTATTAGGCAATATTGAAGACATGCATTGTCTCAAACTTTAAGTCTACCTTCATCAGAACTCTCTGAGCTCATCCTCTTGGTTATCAAACTCAACCTTGTATCACTTGCAAGCTCCTGATAAAACATCCTCATGAGCTAACTACACTACTTCTATTAGTGTTCCCTCCACCAAGGTATGTTACCATCTCTGTCCTCATACCTCATAGCAACGTTTCAACTCACATCATCTTTTATCCTTGGTGTATGGCATGCGTACTATCCTATCTCTCACTCCTATAACAAGGGGAAATAAATATTTGGCTGCAGTCCAAATACAAAGTTCTTCCTGTGCCAAGAGTAGAGATGGTACAACCCACCTAGCCAGTACACTTTCAAAACTAAGTGGAAACGTGCAACTTATGTCTCTACCTCACAACCATCATGATATCAAAATTGCTTCCATGGAAAACTAGTCTCGAACCTACTTAGGTTACTACACAATCCTTGGTCATCTCCTCTAGGTCTATAGGGTGCCGACACTTTCGAGGTCATCCCTCTTCCCTCATGCATCAGAGAGTGCCCTACTCATCTGCCCTTTGGGTCCCATGAGTTCATGAAGGTGATCAATCTCCTAACCCATGGCCCTCAGACAATGATAGTTGTTACCTCCCGACCCTATGGTCTTGTGCAACTAGGGAATTAGGCAACTCCTACTTCCATCGGTCTTACCCCTACCTGACCCTAGGATAGACTTAGGATGATATCATAGTACATGTCCAACATAGAACCTTACCCAAGCATTCATCATCTCTCTTTCTGCATTCATGGGCTGACTTTCATCCTTTCATAGGGATCATGGCAACCTACCTACCTTAGTCAAGCCCCATACCGGTTACCTCCATGGTAACACATGCACATGCACATAGAGATGGTTATCTATTGGTCTATAGGTTCATTCTAATGACATGTACTCTTCACTTAGCTTCTCAAGATCCTATGAAAACTCCTCAGGTTACCTCGAAACCAACCAAACTGGTAAACTCCCTACCAAAGGGTCCCTCTCCCAGGATGGGAGGAAACTACGCCTTGATAACAAAGGTCACAAGCGTCCTTAGGCTTTACATTCACATGAGCATGCTTAATCCTAGAAAGCTACTAAGGCATAACAAGACACTTACCAAACCATGCTAGGTCACACTTATTCTCATCCACAACATTAGACCAACTTTGTCGTGAGGGGTTCATCAAATACCTTAAACTTAAGTGGTTTCTCTTTCCTCTCAACATAAGAAGTACCATGCTCTCTTCTATAGGAACTCAACTTTCATCATGAGTTAGGTACACCACTTCCCCCCTTAGGCCTAGGAACCCTAGGTTCACTTGTAGGTGTCCAACTCCATGTTCAAACTCTTAACCACGAATCAAGCATGGAAAAGGCATGACATGCACTTCCTGTCATCCTTCAACTCAAGTCATACTTCGAGTTGGGTCCTCCTCAAGGACAACCAACAAGGTACAAGGCCTCATAACCTGTTACTAATCCTCTCCAGGGTATACAGAACTTCTTCTTCATTTCTCAGAAGGTAAACTCTTATACCATAGGCTCATAAGTGCCAGAAGCCTCATCCTCTCTCTAGGGTTTGGTTCCTTTAAGATATCATCAGCCTCCAGGGTCATGCATGAGGCAACCACTATCATCCACCTAGGTTGCATCATCCTCAACCACCCACTGTTCCTTATGTCTCGGAATCTAAGCTTCCAACCATCTTGCTTGAGTCCCACTTTTCTCTCTAGAGCTAACTCCACATCCAACCTTACTACTAGAGGTCCTCTCTCCATGAAGGATCAAGCTCACAGGCATACTTCTATGCGGATGAAGCCTATGCTCAAACTTATGTTTGTTCAAGAACATTCGTAGTCCTTTCATAAGCCATCCATCATGATCTCTTCACCAGGATTTCATTAAGCTATACCCTACTTGCCTAAGCCCATAGAGTAACTATAAGTTCTCCTCTAACCTCATCTATGAAGGAGCTATCCTTCTCTATGGCATGCACGACCCTCTCCAGGGTTGGGTCGCCAAAGGTACTAGGTCATCTACCCTCTTATGGCATCCCAAAGGCATGACCAACCAAACACTCGGTCAACCATGACATCTAACTCATCATGTCATCTCTCTCTCTAACCTTCCCTTAGCGTTAGGGTTAACATCATCCTCAAAGGATGTGCTAGGTCTCTACTTCTAATGGAGGTCTCTACCTCCAAGACTAACTCTCTCTACTCATCCTCCTACCATGGAGGTCTATCCTTAGGTCTCTCCTAAGGGAAATGACAACTCGTGTCATACGACCTAAGCATGTATCTATTCCTTTACGCTTACTGTATTAATCTTATGTCAATGACATCTTATTTACATGCTTTTTATTAATTTGGTGGACGATTCCTTAATCCTTATCAACCTTACACATACCTTAAGAGGGTGAGGAGAAGAGAGAGGAAACTCTAATCCTTATGGTCCTTAACAGAATTGGAGTTGAGAAGGGATGAATAAGATGAGAGAGTCCTAAAGGTATCTTATTTCGATTCATACCCTAAGACTTTGTCCAGGAAGTCACACGGATCTGGGAGTCCTCGTATTCCGACTAGAGGTGCGGAGGAAAATATTGCCTGCCCTCGGACGTGATCCTTTTCTAGACACCTCAATCTTTCGGATAATCCTCTAATAACTCCCTTGGGTTCTACAAAATTTGTATAATTTAATAATTATTAAAGATTAATTGAGGAACCTATGCTCTGATACCAATTGTTACGAACATGCCTCCCGGTAACCCCCAATTAAGGGAGACCGCAAGGACAAAGCCGTTAACCAATAACCCGGATCAAAGGTTTGACAAATAATGATTAAAAATTATTAAATTCTACCAACTATACTGAAATATGGAGAAAAATAAAAACTTTTGCATACCTCTTAAAACTGGGATTTCAAAACTTCTATCTAGAAAGATACTAATCTATCTAATCCTCCTTTGCACTTTAATTCTCATTCAGTACCACATATGCCACTTTATTGTTTGTTCTTTTCATTGTACCTAAAATGCCGACAAACAAAACGTCGGTTAGCTGAAGCTGGTATGTGGGGGAAACAATAATCATGCAAATATGTTAACAACGTAATCATTCAATTAATCATTTAACAACCAAGATTATGTTTTAATCCATACTACTCAATCCTTACCTATCCCCTAACTCTGTGCTATCCCTTATATGCTACCTCACTTTAGGTAGCTTCTTACCCCCATGGACCTACCTTACAGGTAGCCAATACCTAGGGTAATAGAGTTGCATGGTACTACCGAAGGTAGCCCAATATCTAACTCATGATGAATTGATGGTCCCACCCCATTGTTACCCATTTACTAAGTCATCTAATGATCTGATGGACCTACCCCATTGGTAGCCATTTACTAGTTCAACTATTAAGCCCCAGAGGGGACCATGATATGAGCTAGTAGGCACATATCTTATGTGACAGTCATAGCCACATTATAGTTTGCATGAATTAAAATCATCCAACAATTATTTCATGACATCGATGAAAACTTCGGTAAATCTCGGAAAACTAACTCGAGATATTCATAAGCGTAACCACATACCTGATTTGATGATTTCAGAAGCATTAAGAAATCCAACCAAGCATGCAATCCAAGTAATTGAACAATCACATAATTCCTAAAAAGAATATGTACTCTATTTATTACACACTTTATCAAGAACATACTTTATTAACTTGGATTCACTTTCTAGGGTTTCTGTATCCATTTTAAGGTTTTGTTTTGCAATTAGGGTTTCCCTTCATCTTTTACCATATTAAACCCTAATTTTATGCCATTACCCATAAACCCTAATTATCTCGTCTATTCTTCAACATTAAGGTTATCTTAACAACATATAACCCTATTTTCATATTACATGCACATTAATCATCAATTAAGCTTCTTTTTCATTAAAGCTACTATTTTTATCCCTTTAATCCATGACAAGATCATTATATGCATTTATCATCAATTCATAGTTCATTACGGTCTAAATCACATATCAACTCGATTTGCTATTAATTCCACCGTTTATTCATGAGAAATCCCTAATTACTACTTTTAGGGTATTTATCCACAAATTAGGAACTTTAATGCTCGAAATCGATGAGATTCAGCATATTCCAACTTTAATCATGAAATTAATCAATTAAAGCCATTAGTCGAATTAGTCAACATTAGGGTTTCAAGGCCCATTAAAGTATATTCATGCTAATGAAACTCTAAATTAACTAACTATATGCAAAGTTCTTCCTTTTTCTTCCTAATGTTCCTTTTTATCATTAACATGCTAATATCAACTTTAATCATTTTTTAAACCCTTATAAATACATCATTCATCTCAAAATAGGGTTCTTTAAACATTAATACATTAAAGTTGATATCTTCTACTACTTTTCGAATTGCAAAAGGAATTAGGCTACAATTATATTTTTAATGGATTCCTCTCATTTTTCTGAGAAAAATTCATGTATTATATGTTCGCATCAGAGCTACCAATTAGGAGTTATGATTTTTGCATTAATACACTTACTTGAGCCAATTAGAAGTGGCTACGTCACCTTGGCCCCTTGCACTTGCTCGTTGGTTTGCAAAATATAACGCAAAGATGCAACTACCCTTGCTTAAGTTGCAGCCTCTTCAACCCGTGAAAGGGCAATCTCGTCCAACATCGATCTGGTTGTCTTCAACCTCGCGAAACGCAGTTTGCACAGACCTGCAGCTCAGTTGCGGGTGTCACCTCCACCATCCTAGGGCACGCGGACCGCCGTCGATGGCCATCTACTTCCCTTGACCTCCGACCCACCTAGGGCACCACCCAGGTCGTGATTTAGTTGGCCAACGCAAGAGCTTCAGCCGTTATGTGTGGCTGTCGCTGCTGCCATGAATCTGCAGCTGCGCACAAGTCAGGTCTTGCCCTTGATGGCGGATCAATCCTTGGTTCCGTGGAGCTTCAGGCTCCCCCTCGAAACCCCATCCTGCTGCCCCATGCTTTAGGTTCATGCTATCCCTCCTTGTCAGGGTTTGTAGGGAAAGGAACAAGAAGAAGAAGAGGAATAAAGGAGTGTACATGGGTTCTCTCCCTCCTGGACTCGGCCCAGAGCTCTTTCTCCTTTTATAGAGGGGGTAACTAAGACTTAAGATGGCTATCCTTGAGTTTCCAAGTCCCTTTCCTATTTGGAAGTTATATTCCTTCATGAAAAAGCAACCTTTTTTTCTCTAAACCAACTTCCTTGATATCCGTTATTCTTTAGTTATTATGATTTCGAAAATAACTTCTTTCATTCTCTTAAAACTTTGGCGTCGGTTGTTTAACCCCCTTTGGCGACAGTTTTCAAGCGACACCTAAGTGGGCGCCGCTAAAGGTCAAACTCTTCGGCGTCGGTTTTCTAACCGATGCATATATGATATATAGGCGTCAGTTATATATATTTGGCCGACGTCTATAGGGTTCGTGCCACAAAAAAGAGCACCACCTAGGACACTTTCTGCGTCGGTTAACAACAAAACAACCGACGCCATACTCCCAGATGACATGGCGAAGCACGGCCGTGCTTCGCTACACAGCCGTGTTTAGTACTATAGGTGTCGGTTTTATACGAATAAGCGACACCTTTTCCACCACGACCGTGCTTTCCTGCACGGTCGGGTTGTTTGTCATATTAGGCGTCAGTTTTTATCCAATAACTGACGTTGTAGGCCTTTGATGACGGTTTTCTATAAATAATCGACGCCTATACTTTAATTTTTTTTCTAATCAATTTGCAGGCCTGTTGTGGCTGGTCAGTAGGATGAGAACCTGCAGTTCAGTTTTTTGAACTGCTGGTTTACGACATCCATTGATATCTGCCTACAAACAGGCCACAAACCTGCAAAATCAACAAATATTTTTTCATACAAGTAGATACATTCAGACATCAATTCAATTCTCACATTCACACATGTAGAAACATTCAAATACATGTAGAAACATTCAGACATGTATAAACATTCAGAAATATTCATTTACAAAATATCATTCAACATCGCTATCAGCATCCCAATTATATCTTACAATCGCCACTGCTTGTATGGCTTTTGCCCATTCTTCTCTTACTTCATTCAATGCTTCATTCGTATATGGAGCATGTACATTTTTTAAGCGTTTACCTATAGTGTGGTCAGTTTTAAACACCTACAAAGAGAATGATGTATATATATAAGTAATAATATAAAAATAAGATTGATATATTTCATACTAACTAATGAGACTATATATAATACCTCATGTGTATGGTATTAATATCCAATGCGTCATGTCGGATAATCATCTGCATAAATCACATCACATAGTATGCGCATGCCCAACCGTTGTCTTGTGTAGCGCACTATAAATTGAAACATACAAAATATTAAAAAATACAACTAAGCACAGTTCACATAAATAATATATACATTGGAGTCGGGAACTTACTTTTATATTCTCCCAAATTATTGGCTGGTTCTTTCTCCTTGGGACATTTCCTCCAACATTTTTGAATGCATCTAAACCCCTACATGTTAATGTAACACAGTAAATTGCATAATTAAATAGTAATGTAATAACATATGTTAACAGATATAAAAATGAAATATTTCTCACCAGAATAATGGCATTCTCAATGTGTGTCCAATTTTAGTGTTCAATGTACTTCCCGCAGGATCTAGATAATAAATAGTGAACGTCCCGGGGACAATAACTAGTAACTCCCAATTTCTAGCACTATAGGTAAAAAAGTTAAAAATTAATAACTCAAAATGCACAATAAAAATGGAATTTTCTTAAGTCCAAATTATAAATAAAGTAAACTTACTTGACATTGAATGGAGCTATTATTATCGTCTTCTTTTGCTGATTGAAAATTGTAAAAGCATCTATACAATATTGTTGAACACTATCAGGGTCTTTAGCTACCATACTAATCAATGATGGAATCAAAAATCCCACATGATCAAATGCAAATTGTTTGCATTGATCTTCGACTAAGTAGCTGTAAAACATGTATTACGTATGCATTAATATATAAGAAACCAGATCACCGGATCTTACACAAGGTATATGGATGTATAAATAAGATCTCACCTTATCCATGTCTCTATCATTGATGTATTCAACCAATCATACATAAATAGATCAATAATATCTTGTATAAATAAAGAGCTATCGTATGATTGACATGCATAATCTGCTTCTAAAGAAACAATTATAGGGTAATGCGTATTATGTGCCCGTAGCCAACATGCCATTCCCCTACAAGAAGGACCTAACGGGTATTTTAGGTCAGTTGGAACCCAACTTGGTAATGCAGGAAGTGGAGGTGGAGGCCTAGGTGCTCCGTGTGTCTTCTTTTTAACCTGTATATATAATTTCATATCAGTTGACCTCATATATACACATTAATAATCTAAAGTAATGTAAATTTATCTTACAATTTCAGTAGTGTAGATGACATCTGCTTTGGGGCACAATATCACCCCGCCTTCTGCCTCACCAAGTGTATCAATATCTGGGTGGGCATATGGCAAAGCAGCTTCCCTCCAATCAGGTAATACACATATCAGGCTCACACGAATGTAGCCCTGCGGCATTAGAATCCCATGAAACGTTGCCCTAGGAAGGGACTGGTAAGCCTGCACCTCTGCAACAACATAGTCTTTCATTCTTAAGCGGCATGGCTTCAATGCCTACAAATTTATGTAAAGAATGTTATACATATATACATATCATCTTGAAAACATATCATCTTGAAAAGACTAGCTACAATGTCATAAACAATACTTACAGCAGACGTGCTAGGCGATGGGTCTCCAGGATTACTCGCAGTCTGTGCATCAGGAGAAGAGTGGGTCACCATAGGCTGATTGGAAGCCTGAGATGCCTACCACCGCACTATTTCTTCCTTGACCTTCTCAGCAACTATATCATTGACCTTCGTAGCAACTATATCCTCGACTCTCTAATTCTCCTATACATGGATAAAAGAAACATTAGCTTCTTATTATTGAATTCCCTTTTGCAGTAACATTCTAAAAGAAGAATAGGTTACCTCTTCTTGTGAAAGTCCCGCTCTGGGTTTGCGCTGGGATGGCCCAAAGAATGCTTTGATGCCCACACCAGTGCCTGCACCCCTAACACGTCCAGGATGCTCTAGGTTACCCAGAGAAACTTTCAATTCATCCCTTGTGCCCTGAGGGATGAACGTGCCTTGTTTCCTCTACTCGTGCAGCTCCCGCTAATCACCATCAACAGAGATTGGTAAGTTAACACCACAAATAATCAATATTCAAACGATTGCTCTAAAAGTTGTATTTTACCATTTTCACAGCCGCCTCAACAGTTACGTGCTTCTTTATTTCACCCTTCTTGTTTTTCCTCCCAGCTATCCAGATATCATGGCGAGGCATGGGTGTGGCAGACTCCTGAGTAGCAGCAGACTCCTAAGTAGCCGCAGACTCCGCCTGTAGTCTTTGGCGAATGCTTGCATAGCCCTTTGGACCCATAGTGTGGTCATGCACATTCTGTGCACGCCTTGCTTTTAGCGCATCACTGAGGGCCTAGTTAGTATGCACATTAATGATTTGGTTAGTAGCACTAAATATTAATCTTGAATAGGTGAATACAACATATATTAATTAAATTGGGAGTGACGCCTAATACCTTGAATTCTTCAGATTTTCTTGAAGCAAGAAAATTGTCCCAATCTTCTTTGTCCAAGAAGTTCCACTGCTCAAGGGCTGACTTCTTCTTCTTATCACCATTTTTTATGTATTCTCTGTTCAAATTTGTCCTATAGTTCCTAAGCATCTTTCCAGCGTGTTGCATCATGCTTTTACGATGCATCTTCTCATCCAATGCAAATAGATTCTGTAAAATAGAATTCTTATTAACTAGTATCCAAAAATAGAATTGCAAATAATATAATTTGTAATCTACAAAATAGAATTGCAAATAATAACAACTCACGCATAAATCCTTCCATATCAAGTCTTTCTTCCCCTGAGGAACTTTATGCCAATTATCATACTTAACACCATAATGGCTTCGAGTGACACACCCAAGATAGTTTACAAATTATTGCGGTTCACTCCAATTGCATTTCCTCCATTATCAAACTCAATAACCAATTTGGATCCACTGCCACTCAGTGCTATTAACTTCTTCAACAGAGTGATGCCCCTTTTCTTGTTAAGTGTTTGGTGTTGCACATCAAGTTGCTCCAGTGCTTCAGTGGGTACATGTGCATCATCAACCTAAAATTTGACAAAAATAAACACACTGAATTAGCCCAATATAGAAATATAGGATATATGACATAACTAGAAGATAATGAATTTTATAGAAATACAGGATATGGTTTTAGAACTTACATTGGTATCCTCGCCATGCTTGTCATGGACAGCATGCTCATCATGGACTTCATGCTCATCATGGTCAGCCATCTAAAAATGTCATTAAAAAGGCAAACATTTAGCATTTGTATTAACTAGAAGATAATGAAAAATAAAATCTGAAAATGATATTGATATTAAAAAACCAAACATTTAGCTTCAATAAAAAATATAAACATACATGTCTCTAAAATTGTGATCTTTTATCAATTAACAATCCTTCATTGTGATCTCCGCGCACATATAAGTCATCATTAGCTTCAATATTTTGTGGAGTTGGCAACCCAACTGAGAATGGACTGGAGTCATCATACTTATCATAGTACTCTTCTTCATCTATAGGATCTTCAGTGAACTGTCTTTTACCATGAAGAACAACCGACCATTTATCATTTGCAGGACCATCGATATAGAATATTTGTTTCGCCTGTGATGCCAATATGAATGGTTCACCCTTCTCACCAATCTTTTCAAAGTTCACCAAAGTGAAACCCAATTCATCCACTATAACTCCTTTGGTGTTATCAACCCAATTACATTTAAAGAGCGAAATTCTGAAATCTATGTAGTCAAACTCCCATATGTCTTCAATGACACCGTAATATGATATTTTAGCTTCACGTCGACTCTTATCCTTTGCACTTGCAAAATACATAGTCGACGCTTGAAGAGTGACCCCACTGTTTTGGAACCCATTAATGTCAAACCCTTCGTAAGACATAACATTCGGTTTTGGTTTAAAGGTGAGGCATTTGATAGTTTCTGTAATATCATTTGGTGTTTGAGATAGTTGATGTAAGACTTTATCTTCAAACCATTTAGTAAAAGTCTTATTATGCTCTCTAGCAAGCCACATTGAACTTGCTCGAGGATGTTGTCTCTTGATGAAATTGGTATGTTCCTCAATATAAACACTCACTTCGTCCATGTTGTGTAAAATATACAAGTGAGCTTGTTCCAACTGCTCACGGCTGATTACTTTCACCCGTTATCCCAAAATTCCTTTTCCCTGCTCAATATTCTTGTCATTAACAGGAGTGTTATTACCACTCAGAAAGTCATTGCAAAAATCCATAACCTCTCTCGCCACATAACCTTCAATAATACTCCCTTCAGGCCGATAACGGTTTCGAACATCACCTTTAAAAATGCTCATGTATCATTCAAAGGGATACATCTAATGCAAGAAAATTGGTCCCAACATTTTCACTTCCCTAGTCAAGTGGACAACAAGATGTACCATGATATCAAGGAACAAAGGAGGGAAATACATCTCAAGCTGACATAGGGTAACAACCACTTCTCTTTGCAAATTATCGAGAGTATCAGGGTCAATAACTTTGCTTCATAGACTGTTGAAAAAGAAACAAAGTCTGGTGATTGCAAACCTTACATGCTTCAGCAATATAGATCGAATTTCCACGAGCAATATATGTTGCATTAGAGTGTGACAATCATGAGATTTAAGACCTATCAACTTCAGATCTTTCATTGATACCAATCTACAGATGTTGGATGAGTCACCATGTGGTACCTTAACATTTACCAAGCATTCACAAAAAGCTTTCTTCTCCTTTCTAGACAATGTGTAACAAGCAGGAGGTAAGTATGATCTTTTATTACCCATTTCACGTAATTCTGTTAATTCTGACCTTATTACCATTTCACGTAGGTCCAGTCTGGATTTTATCCCATCTTTAGTCTTACCTGGTATATTTAACAGAGTACCAATGATGCTATCACAGACATTTTTCTCAACGTGCATTACATCGATACAATGCCTGACTGTCAAAGAACTCCAATAAGGAAGATCCCAAAATATTGACTTCTTCTTGAATGAAGAATTGTCACTCTGTGTGGCCATACTACATTGTGATTTCTTACCAAATTCATTGACAATGCCTTTTACTCTTTCATAAACAACATCCCCTGGTATAGGTTTAGGTGCACTCCGTTCATCATTCCATCCATTGAATGCTTTGCGCTTCCTACGATATGGATGGAATTTTGAAAGAAACCTTCGATGACCAAGATATACAGTCTTGCCGCCATGTTTTAGTCTTATTGAATTAGTTTTTCTTCACATATAGGACACGCTTTAGCTCCTTTGACACTATATCCAGACAAATTCCCATATGCTGGAAAGTCATTAATAGTGCAAAACAACATAGCGTGCAAACGAAATGTCTCTCTTCCTGAAGCATCATAGGTCATCACACCTTCAGCCCAAAGTTCCTTTAAGTCATCAATCAGAGGTTCAAGATAAACATCGATATCATTTCCGGGTTGTTTAGGGCCTGATATCAACAACAACAACATAACGTACTTATTTTTAATACACAGCCAGGGAGGAAGATTGTATATAACAAGCATGACTGGCCAAGTGCTATGTTGGTTGCTCAATGTTCCATACAGATTCATCCCATTTGTACAAAGCCCAAGTCTTATATTCCTATCTTCTTCACCAAATTTGGGGTACAATAGATCAATCTTCTTCCACTGTGGGGAATCAGACGCATGTCGTAGGATCCCATCATTATTTTTCTTAACATCTGCATGCCACCTCAAATTCTTCGCATCTATCGGATTTGCAAACAAGCGTTGACACTGTGATATTATAGGTAGATACCACAACACCTTGGCAGGAGAACCAATTTTGGACTCCCCCGAAGTTGTCAATTTATACCGTGACGCACCACATTTTGGACAATTTTTCAAATCTACATAGTCCTTTTGAAATAATACACAATCATTCGGGCATGCGTGTATCTTCTTGGCCTCCATTCCCATTGGGCACAACATTTTCTTTACCCGGTATGTTGAGATTGGCAACTTGTTTCCTTCAGGAAGCATTTCTTTCAACAAAGTCAACAATTCAGTGAAGCTTTTGTCGCTCCATCTATTGTTAGCTTTCAACTTATACAATCTCAACACAGCGCTAAGCTTCGTAAACTTAGCACAGCCTGTGTATAACAGTATCTCAGCATCATGCATAATGTTTCTAAAGATAGGAGGTGGATCGGTGTGCTCTACCCTACAACTATCCAACATCGCATCAACGATGTCTACTGGAACTGGTTCGTTCACATCTACGTCATCGGAGGCAATTTCTTCTTCCACCCAAGCACTGCTATCAACATCTACTTGTTTCGAGTTTGAAATCTCTCCATGCCAGTGCCATTCTGTATAGCCTTGTACAATCCCGTTGCACATGACATGACTTTTGAGTTCCTCACCAGTGTTGATTTTCAATTTGTTACCGTAATGCCTACATGGACAATAGAACCTATTTGTAGGTTTTTTCCTATGTTCCTCGGAAAATCTAACAAACTGATCAAGACCAGATATAAACTCTGGGGTGCAACGATTGTGAATGGACATCCATGATCTATCCATTCTATGATCAAAGAGAAAACAAGTATATATTAGGATTAGGGTATACACTTACATCCTATCCAAGATTTACTCCAACAAACACATGTGATGTCATGCTTATATATAATAAATGTGTACCACCTATCCCATCCTTGAACACCTAATCTCACTAGTAAGTGTATAATGTGTATTGGGTTTTCGAGAAAATTTCGGCAGCATTTCCCCGCTGTTCTCTAAGTACATATGTACTTAGAGAAAAAATGGGGAAATGCTACCGAAATTTTCTCGAAAACCCAATACACATTATACACTTACATTCTAAGTGAGATTAGGTGTTCAAGAACAGTCCCAAACCGGGGACTATCCAAGATTTACTCCTAATGAGTAAATCTTGGACGGGTTTCTAGTCCAACAAACACAATAATAGATATCTACAATGAAGCCGGACTCCATACAAATAGTATATAATTTAGTGATTGTTCATTCTAATTTATGACAATGTACAAGTAATATAAAGAACAATGATTGTTCACTTTCTAGGCCAACAAACACATCTGATGTCATTCTTATATATAATAAATGTGTACCACCTATCCCATCCTTGAACACCTAATCTCACTAGTAAGTGTATAATGTGTATTGGGTTTTCAAGAAAAATTCGGCAGCATCTCCCCGTTGTTCTCGAAGTACATATGTACTTAGAGAACAAACGAGGAAATGCTACCAAAATTTTCTTGAAAACCCAATACACATTATACACTTACATCCTACGTGAGATTAGGTGTTCAAGAACAGTCCCAAACCGGGGACTATCAAAGATTTACTCCTAATGAGTAAATCTTGGACGGGTTTCTAGGCCAACAAACATAATAATAGATATGTACATGTTAGGGTTTCATCACAATTGATGTTAGGGTTTCATCAATGTTAGGGTTTAATTAAATCAAATTAGGATGCTAGAATGGACAAGTTTAAATCTTATTTCAACATGCATCAAAATTTACTGAATCAGGTCAAGCATTAGGATTAGAAGCACAAATATATGCAAGCAAAAGATTTGTTCATATCCTAGAATTTACATAAAGCATTACATATAGATTTGTTCATATCCTTACCAACAGCAAACACGGCCGTGGCTCCCAGCACGGTCGTGGTAGGCCAACATAGCCACGACCGTGTTTACTGCATGTAGGTAAAAAGCTAGGGAGAAAGGCTACGACTAATACCTGGAGAGCAGACCGAAGCTAGGTGGCGCGGCGGGCGAGAGCAGGGAGGAAGGAGCGGGCGACGCCGACGACGCAGGATGAAGCTAGGGCGGCGGCGACGTAGGAGCAGTAGAGCAGGTGGCGGGCAGTGGCGGCGACGCAGAGCAACAACACTGTCGGCGGTGACGGCGAGGCGAGGCGAGGCGAGGAAGCACACGCAGCGTTGGCGACGGTGAGAACTAGCAGGCAGCTAGCGGGCGATCGAGTAGAAGCTAGAGGGCGATGAAGACAATGAAACAGGTACCGGTGCGATCGATCGTGGGTATATTAAGTTCGTAAAGGCGTCAGTTATCAAATACAAACGACACCTAAAGTCTTCGACATCGGTTGATAGTAAAACACCGACGCCCAACTAGACAACCTTTACCCTAAATTTTTTGGCGGGAACCATTATCATTGTCGGTGATCGAAGGATAATTGACACTGAAAGTGGGACTTTTCGCACAAATTTTCATTTTAAATAGGCGTCGGTGAATTGTTAAAAAACTGACGCTGTAGGTGACCTAAAATGTTTTCGCACGAAAATTGGATTTCACGGGCAATTTTAGGCGTCAGTCTGTTATAACCAGCCGGCGCTGAATACAAAGTGGTACCCGTGTCTGGCTGGTCTTCGAATATAGATGTCGGTTTGCATAAATAACCGACGTCTAATATTATAGGCGTCGGTTTTCCTAAATAACCGACACCCAGAAAAGCGACACTGAATGTTGTTTCTGTAGTAGTGTTTGGAGATGTTACCCATCCTATGACATTGGTCACATGCAAGAACATATTCATAAGAGTCTTTGGAAATGGTGGGCTAAAAGAACCCGCACTGCTGAACTTTCGTAGATGTTTTTTGGGAACTCATGTGCCCACCGTAGGGGACAAAATGACATTGTTCCAGAATGTCAGAACTTTCTTCTTGGAAAATACAACGACGATACAGACCGTCGTCATAAAGTACAAAAAAATAAGGTTCATCCCAATAGTAGTTTTTGACACCATGTAAAAATTTAGCTTTAGAATGTCCTTTGTATTCACGGTGTAGTACACCAATAGCTAAATAATTTACAAAGTCAGCATACCAAGGAAATTGGGAGTCTACCTTAAGTAGTTGATCATCGGGTAGGGATTCATTAATGGGGGTATCGTCAGTTTGGCAATAGCTAAGTCGACTTAGGTGGTCAACAATGACATTTTTAGACCCCTTGTTATCTAAGATTTCTAGGTCAAACTCCTGCAACAATAGGATCCACCTTATGAGTCTAGGTTTGACATCTTTCTTTGTCATAAGGTAATGAAGGGCTGCATGGTCAGTGTAAACGATGACTTTAGAGTCAACCAATTATGAGCGAAATTTGTCAAAAGCATAGACACTGACTAGCATTTCTTTTTCAATGACAATGTAATTCCGCTGAGCTTTCTAAGGTCTTAGATGCATAGTATATGACATGGTGTTTCGTATCAACTCACTGTCCTAGGATGGCACCTACAACAAAGTCAATATCATCACACATGATTTCAAAAGGTAGGGTCCAGTCTCAGACACAGATGATTGAAGTGGATGTGAGAGCAATTTTCAAACACAGAACAATATCCATGCATGCTTTGTCAAAATTGAAGGGAAATCCTTTTGAAGAAGGTTGGTGAGAGGTTTGGTGATCTTGGAGAAGTTGTGGATGAATCACTGTTTGAAATTGAGATGTCTCAAAATGGCTCAAATGTCTTTGACTGATGTCGGGGGTGGAAACTTGGTGATGCCCTTGATTTTAGCCTTGTCAACTTCTATGCCTTAGTTAATTACTCTATGGCCTAGAACAATTCCCTCCTTAACCATGAAGTGACACTTTTCTCAATTAAGGACTAAGTGTGACTCAACACATCTATCAATAACAACATCTTGGTTTCTAAGGAAAGAGTCAAAACTATCTCCATAAACAAAGAAGTCATCTATGAGCACCTCCATGACGGTTTCAGTTAATCCTACAAAGATGGATGACATACACCATTGGAAGGTGGTTGGTTCATTGCACAAACCAAAGGGCATTCGTCTAAATGTGTGAGTTCTAAAAGGACATATGAAAGTTGTTTTCTCGTGATCTTCAAGATGGATAGGAATATGATAAAATCCTGAGTAGCCATCTAGATAACAAAAATATTGTTGATAGTCTAAGCGCTCAAGAACTTGGTATAGGAAGGGAAGTGGGAATGAGTTCATTTTTATCATTTATAATAATAGTGGTCCCCCCTTTTTGGGAACAACTTGAACAGGATTAACCCCTGGTGAGTCCGAGACGGGGTAGATGATTTGTGTAGTCGAAAGTTTGATTACCTCTAGATGGACAACTTCCTTCACATTTAGATTGAGTTTTTGTTGCAGATCCTAGGAGGGTCTGTTGTCTTCTATCATTGGTATTTTATGAATGCAAATGGATTGATCTATCCTGACTAAATATGTAATTTTATACCCCAAGGTAGTTTTCCTTTTGATAAGTTCCACCATAAGTTTGTTTTCTTGTTCAAGGGTAAGATAAAAATGTATGATGATAGGGCACAATTGTTGTTCATCAAGGAAGACATATTTCAAACCTATGGGAAGAGTTTTCATTTTTTGGGCCTTATGTGGTTCAATTTTTTCTTCTATGATGGAGATCATTTTAAGGTCCTCAATTTTAGCATCAGGAATTTCCTCAAAATCATCTAAACGAGCCCTACATTGGTCTAATTGATCATTATCAAGGTCAAATTTCAAGAGGGGCAGTGAGGGCCATGTGTACGGGATCATCAACTAACTTCCATTCTTGCCTCAGTTGGGATAGTTTATCAACACAGTCAAGGAGATAGACCTCTTTATGGAAACTAGGGCCTTTCATGCTTCCAAACACCCTAAACTCTTGGGTTTGTTTCCCTAATCTTAACAGAATGGTTCCAGCCTCAACATCAATCATGTCCTGGGTAGTGGCGGTTCAACAAATAATAAATAACAATTATCAAATTTTACCAACTAAACTGAAAACCGGTATAAAATAAAAGTTTGCGTACCTTTTCCAAAAACTGGGATATCTACTTCTATCTGCATCAGGAGTCTATTCTAACAAATTCTCCTTTTTACTTTAATTCTTCTTTAATTCCACATATGCCACTTTACTATTTGTCCTTTTCCATCTGGTACCTAAAACGTCGACAAACAAAATGTCTGTCAGCATATCGGAATATGCTAGTATGTGGGGACAACAAAAATTTTGCAAATATGGATAACAATCTAATTATGACAATCAAGTTAATTAACAACCCAATTTATGCTTTTCAGTATGACATCTTCCACCGCTTTGCCCTAACCCTGGCATACCCTCCTTAGGGTTTCTCTTTTGCCAATGACATAAGGCAACCTTCTCAATCCCGAACATGGTGCCTGGGGTCACCCTTCATAGTGCCCATTAGTCATTCTATAAAGACCACCTTCTCAATCCCGAGCTTGGTGTTTGGGGTCACCACTCATGGTGGCCATTGGTCTACCCTCCTGGGCATGACCTTTGGCATTGTCCATTAGGGTGGCATGTAGGTGCTAGAATACACACTTATAATATAGTTGTGATAATCATAGTGACTTTATAATTTGTAAGTATGAACATACATCTGATAAGTTGCATTTAATGCGGTGAATCATTTGGGAAGCCCTTCGGGAAACTAATGTGATTAACCATAATTAACCACATACATGCTAGGTTGATTTGAGACAGAATAATCCAACCAATCAAGGAAATCCAATCAAGCAAGTACAAGAATCTTGAAATCATATTCAATTGCTTTTTATCAAAATATATCCAAAACATCTTGCTACTTAAGGTTTCTATTCCTTTTTAGGATTTCTACCTCTTTTAGGGTTTACTTCTACAATTAGGGTTTTACTTCATCTTACTCTTTTAAACCCTAATTTTCTCATCTATCCATCATGAAAATTATTAAGGTTACCTTTTAACAATACATAACCTTAATTTCAGATTAAAGCATAATTAACCATCAATTATGTCCATTAAGCCTCTTTTTCATTAAAACTACCATTTTTATCCTTTTAATCCATGACAAAGTTATTATGCTCATTTATCCTCAATTCATAGTTCATTATGGTCTAATTCACTTATGAACGTTATTTATAATTAATTCTACCTTTTATCAACTAAAAAACCCTAATTTCTACATTAAGGGTATTTACCACAATTAGGAACTTTTATACTCGAAATAGCTTAGAATGATCATATCTCAACTTTAATCATGAAATTGAACCATTAAAGCCATTAGGAATCACATTGACTAATATTAGGGTTTCAAGGCCCATTAAAGCATATTCATGCACATGAAACTCTAAATTAACTAATTACGTGCAAAGTTCATCCTTTTTGTTCTTAATGTATCCTTTTGCAATTAACAGATTAATATCAACTTTAGTCACCCATTAGACTCTACTAATTACATTAATAATCTCAAAGTAGGGTTTCTTAATCTTTAATTCATCAAAGTCAGTAACTCACATTACTTTTCGAATTGCAATTAGATAAAGTGTTCAATTATATTTTTATTGCATTGCTCGTGTTCTGCTAAGAAAAATTCATATATTATGCATGTCCATCCGAGCTACAGTTAATTAGGTATGAATTTTGCAAAATATAACTTACTTGAGCCAATCAGGAGCTGACACATCATCTTCGTCCATGCAACGTGGTTCAGTGGGTCTGTAAACATTTCAAAATGTCTGAAATGCCCTCGGTTAAGTGATCGGTTTCTTTAGTACGCAGAGGGCAGAAACATCCAATCTGCCTTTGGCTTCTTCAACCTTACGCCACTTTCCTTCTGCCACCCTAGTGGCCACGGGCAGAGCTTTGTAGGCCGCCTCCTACCACATTGTGGTTTAGATCTAGCTGGAACCCATCCCCTGCCTCTGCTCCCCCCGTCGTACTCAACCAGGTCGCATATCATGGCTGAGATGGATAGACTCACGAGCGTCAAGCCGACGATTCTCTACGGGCTTACAGTCCTCTTGCAGGCATTGTGCGAGGACGAGAGAGAGGAGATTATGGTTGATCACTTCTTGGCTGTTGTGGGAGCGTCCCACTTCTGACAAGACTACATACAACCCATCTCTGCCCCCTAGATAGGGTTATACCCTCAAGGTTAGGGTTTCGCCAAAGAAGATGAAGAAAGAAAGAGAGGGGTGTGTGGGATCCTTTTCAAACTCGACCCTGGGATCTACCCCTTATATAGGGGAGGGTATCCATGCCCCAAGACATTCATATAAGGGAAAACAAATCCCTCGTCTAATAGGAAACCACATTCCTTCATCGTGAAGAAATCTTCTCTTTCTTCTTTTTGATATCCTTTATTATTTGGATATTTAGGAATTTGAAAATCCTGTCCATTATTCTCTTTATTCTTGGCTTTTAATTCAGTGTGCATGAAATTTTTATATCTCCTCAAGTAGAAAATACTTCCTTTTTAACAATACCACATAATCCATTAATTATGTATTCACATTATCTTCTTATTTTCTATTATAGGTATTTTCTCTTTCTTTTTCTTCATTGGGACTCCTTTTAACATTTAGGAATCCTAGGAATACAAAATTCCATCAAGGATAACTCAATTATACTTC